>PVKN010030484.1:0-12723 GCA_004027915.1 Capromys pilorides
GATAGAGATGTGATACTATAGAATGAAATAAAATCAGGAGTAATGTAGCACCATGAGTAAACAAGTACAGTTGAGAAGGACCCAACTAAATTAATAGAGAATTGTGTAGGATAACTGTTTCGTAGATTCAAAAGGTGAGGTAGTTTATTTAGGTGGACATAAACTGGTTGGAACCAGCGTTATTGAAACAAGACTGTTAATGTATCTTCTATGTGACTGCCTGGGCACTTACCATATGTATTCGTTTTTATCTTAGGTTCAGTCTTATGTTAAATTCTGTCTCTAAGATCCGCTATAGTTTCGGTATTTCACAAGTGTTATTATAGGTGGGGAGGGGGTAATGTTTTGTTGTCTTTTAGTCGCATGCTGGAGCTCACAGAGTGATGTCTTTATTGTTCTTTGTAGTTGCCCAATGTCTACATTTGTTCTGATTTTAAACTTTTAGGAGCCTTGCACCAGCTTTTGGACATCCTTTCCTATAGGACTTAGGCTACTTGCGTGTGAACCAATGGAAAGTGTGCAACGTGTAGCATTAAAAGCTTCAAACATTCACCTTCAGTATGTTAGGATGTTTTCCATAGCTTCCTTTTCATAAAGATTGTGAGGTCTCTGAGAGCAGAGGACTCTGTGTATTTGTCATTGTAGTCTCAGTGGATAGAATAATTGAGTACCTATTTACAGAGAATAGTCTGTGAGGTGACTTGCTCAAGTCATTTGACTAGAAACTGAAACCACAGCATTGTCCAAGTTCCGAGGGCACAACTTTTAGTATGGAATGAAAACTTGTAACCCTTATCTATTTTATTTGAGGAAAAGACATGAATTAAATATTTTAATATGGTTATCCTTTTACTGTTTAATGTTATCTATGTACCTTCTGTCCCTCTTGGAGCTTTCTGTTCCTATCCCTAGCTTTTCTCATTTATCATGCCCTGTTTGGAGACCTTTTTGCATGTTCCTTTTTCCTGCCTTGACTGTTCCCTCTTGCTTTCCCAAATCTGGCCAACTCCTAGTCGGTTTTGAAGTCTCAGATGTCCTGCCTTAAGGGGACTCTCCCTGACATTGTTTGACTGTTTTGCCATGTTCAAAATAATGATTTTATGTATGTTAAAAATAGTTCATCTTTTCTTTGATACTTTTATACTTATTTGTTTTGATACTTACTTGGTAAATGTTTGTCTCCTTTTTAGACTGTAAGTTACTTTAGCAAGGCCGTCTTACTTATCATATGTCCTTTTCCACTACTTATGCTACCTGATATGACTGTGTATCCATTCATAGTGCCACCAGGCCTCTGTTAGGGACAGAAATACAGCAGTGAATAAAATAATAATCCACTTTCTGGAGGACTGAGAAATATAATGATTTTCAAATGAACTACAGCTTAACAAATTTAGGTTAGCTACAAAGGAGTTATTTCCAAAATTTAATATAAATTGTAGCAAGGTGTTCTTTCTTGAAGATCTTTAAAATCTAGTTGGGTAGTTTTCTATGTGGGAATGACAGAGAAGTCTTTCATTTATGGCAGAATTCTTGTTTAGGTCTCGATATTGGAGACCTTATCACTGTGCTGCTTTTTACAAGTGTCATTCATTACAACAATATAGATAGGGAAGAAAATTTTACTAGACTCTTTCCTAATATCTCCTCTTTGTCCTCCTAACTGTTTTATCTAGGTAGCATTAACACTGATAGCTGAGGACGCCAAGGAAATAAGGAAACTTGCTTATTAAACTCAGAGAAATTTAATTCTTAGAATTTCTCCAGAGCCAAGGTTTGAATTTGGATCTTTTTGTACTTGTTCTTTTTGCCGTATGCTTATTTGTTTTTAACGGTGTTATCTTCCTATGATTTTTTTTGCCTTTAATATCACTTACTTTGGACAAGGTCACTTTGGAAAATTGAGTACTTATTTTAGAGCACCTTGTATTTGTATTCTTGAAAATTTTCATGATATGGTATTTCATTGAATCTTAAGGCAATACCTTATTTGCTTAAACCTATGTACTTAAAAGAATAAAAAGATCATTATTTTTTAAAATACATAGACAGAATTCAGAGAGATTGTATTACACTTCAGTCTTGAGTAAATTCTAAGATTGTTTTGCAGTACCACACTAGTGGAAGAAAATACACCCAACAGCTTTGCGTTTCTGTAGACTTAGATTGCTTTCATAGATTTACCAGTACACTTGCTCACAATATATTGTCAGATATTGTTTGGCTTTAAAATCTGAAGTTGCTCTCTCATTTTTATTACTAAATATAAGTTTAAGGCTGCCCTTACATTAACTCGAATCTTGAATAATCATTTCATATTTACCCAGCATAATCAATATGTAGAACATAAAACTAAGATAATTTCTTTTATGTTAAACTGCTAAAATTATGACATATTAAGAATTTTAAGCCAATTTCATGATTTTTTTTTTGTATGATACAAACAAAGTATGATTGGATTTTATAATGTGATTGCAAATGTACTCACTCCCTGGAGTGTTAGGCAAAGTGACAGTCTGGCATGTTACTACATTTCTTTACCATCTTTTTTCTCTGAATGATTGTACACCCTTAAGGGCAGGGACTGGGTCTTTTCATCACTGCGTCTCCAGCTAGTTTAGACTGGCCATACTACTGCCATGGGTACTAGATTAAAAAGAAAAAAAAAAAAAAAATGGATGCTTACAGGAGTTTATACTTTAGGTGATATGAAAGGAAAGGAATGGATCATTGTGGGCGTTTAGCCTTGTTTCTACATTACTTCTTCATTTATCAAATCATTTGACAATTAGGGTCATAGCTGATAAGAAGGAAGAAACTGATAGTTTCTCTGATTTACCTTCTAGTCTGTGGTACTGGACTCTATTTCCCTGGCCTTTTTTAGCCAGCCTGTCTTACTTCAGGATGACCTGGAATCCAGCTGAAACTATTTGTAAGGAATGACAAAATCCTAAGAGGACAGTCCTGCTGCCTTCTCATGTTTAATGCAAGGTTATACAACAAAAGTCAGTTGAGAAAGTTATATGAGTCAGATGCAGTCTCTGAAGCAGCAGCCTCTCTGTACTAGTTCAGATTGCTGCAGTGTTTCTTTGTTCCAAAGGATTTGGGATAATGCTGTGACCTCTGTTTTAGAAATTAAGTCTTTATTCATATTACAATTGGCACTTTTCAGTATCTTCAACATTTCTGAGACTTACAAGGTTATACCTTAATTTTGGTATTTGTCTTTAAAAATAAATTAAACTTTCGTAGAGTACAAGTTACAGGAGATAGATGAAGATACTGTTCCTTTACCCACTCTTTTTCTTGTGACTAAAAGCACTGTGTTGGAGAAAAATTAGGAAGGAAAGGTAAAGTTAAATAGTATCTTTAGATATTACCTTGACCTTATTAGCACTTAGAGTTAATTAGTTTATTTGGGAATAAATATTTTATGCATTTATTATACCTTGAAGCAGTGTTTTGGTGCATGTAAGCTTATAAATGATACAGAGCAAGTAGTCAGAACACATCGTAATAGATTCTTTATATTGTAATTTTAAGCAGGAAAACACTGCTGCTTCATTTTTAATTTCTGTGAGCTTTTAAAGGAAGGCATTGCTATTGTTTGAAAAATTAAAACGAAATCACAAATGCTAGTAAAAGTGAAATAGAAAGCTGTGTCCCTCAAGTAAACATCAAGTGGGTGTTTATTTAGACGGTTAATTCTGTCTAAATGAGACACTACATTGAGAACTATTTGGGCAAAAAATGAACATCACCGATAGGACAGATTTATTTCCTATCTTCCAATGAGCATTTTCCTTTAAATTTTGTTCAGATCAGGATTTAACAAAAACAGAGACACTGCAGTAAAAGAAATAATATATTTCCATAACTAAAAATATTTTTCCCTTGAATCAGTTGTTTCCAGATATCTTAGAAGCAACTGTTATATTTGTTATTGTTATTGCCATTTTCTATCAGCTAATACCAAGGAAAGGAGTGCTTTGATTCTGTTTTCAACTTTTGATTAATGCTGTGCAGATTATCCTCTTTTATGAATTATCTCCAGAACATCTTTTATCACATCTTAATTTTATGTGCTATCCAGCCTCCTCTTAGGCCACAACATTATTTAGCTGGGCTATGTACAATAAGAGAATAAAAAGTAATTTCAACACCATTGTAGTATATTGTAGTAAAGTACTGGTAGTCAGATTCTTTTTCGTTCCTCAGAACTGAAAATCTGCTTTGGGAAACATGTAAATTTCTGCCGATAACTCAAATCATCTTACACCTTCATTTTGGCAAATGAGGGAGAAAAAGTTTTAAAAATATTCTGTGAAGTTGCTGTGACATTATAATATTAGTATAGCCATTGTGTATTCTGTGGAGGGGCCAGACTAAGTTGAGGAAAGAGAGGCATCTGGGTTCCAAAATTAGAGGCACAGTCTCCATGTCATTCAAGTCAGAGTCCATGTTCTGGGCCTCTGTCACCCTCATTGTAGCCCTGATACCAACAGTTCATAGAACTTTGGGTGGAATATCAGGAACAATACAAATTAGATTGCTTATCGAGTGTCAGCCACTGTGTAAGTGCTTTACATCGCAATTAGTGCTTTTAATAACCATCAGGGTGAGAACTTCTGTGTAAGTGTTTCCATTAATTTCTGACTGATTTTAGAAAGGTTAAATAACAAGTGAAATTACACAGTTGAGCAAAAATTCAAACCTCGAGTCTTTGTGCTTTAAATCTACAAACTTATCTCTTATATTGTTTACCTATAGGAAAAAAATTACTTCTTGAGAACATTATACTTTCTGCATTAGAAAATAGTACTCCCTAAAAGGTGACATGATGGGTTTAATTTTTAAAGTGAGTTTGGTCTTAACAGTACCAAACTAAATATCCCCGTACTGTGCTGATCCCATTCCTGATCAGTTGCTATACACTTTATGTAAAGCTTAAGGATATCGGCTGTATGCTCTTGAGCCTGTGGATGACACAAAGAGCAGAGAAGCTGAATTTAGAGGTAGTATAGTATGGCATACTGACTCACATGTCTAGTACAAGAAGGTGTTGTACTATAATAGCTTATTTGTTGAAATGTGTCACCATTCTGTTTTGTCTCAGTGTGATTTTTTATGAACTTTTTCTAATTTGTGAACATTAGAAATAGCACTAGAATATGTAAGTTTCTTAATTTCCTTAGCATGTATGGCAGGAGTCAAGATTTATTTACTGTTTAGAGACTGAGATCTTGATCTGAGTTATGGGGGAGTGTGGGCTTAATTCTGCCTTTAACCCTTCTGTGAAGGCCACTTACCATTGTGCTTCCTAGTGCTTTGTTCATGATGCTTGTACAGTGATAGTTCTACAGTAGTGATTTTAAAACTGAAGAGGAGAAGGTGGCTAAGAGCTCCTAAGCACCAATAAACCATTGATGTTTAGTAAGTATCCTCTTAGATGAATGAACACTTTAGGATGTTTCTTTTTCATATGCAAGAATATAAAAGATTTCATTTAAAAATGAAGTGCACTCTTAAGAGGGTTAAAGTAATTTATCAGTTTTTCTAACTTTGTACATACCCTGGCTAGAGGTACATAGAGGAAACCTGACTTCTAGATCCCTCTCTCTCTCTTTTTTTTTTTTCCTTTCTCATTTTACATATTTGGTACCAGGTCTCTCTACTTAGCTCAGACTCTTAGTGACTCTTCTGTTTTTAGCCTGAAGTTACAGGCCTGCGATACCACTCTGGCCTGCTCAGTTGCCTACTCTTGTTCCTTGGGAGCAGGGCCGGCGGACATGCAGACCAGGGATTGAACCCTGGTCCCTGCACTTGCCAAAGCAGGCACTTAGTCCACTGACCTATCTTGCCGGCCCTCTAACTTCAAGATTTCTAATCTCGTCCTAGCTTAGACTTCATGAGCATTTTTCTGTGTTTAATCACAGTAGCTAATATGAAATAATTTTATGTGCCACAAACCATTTTCTGTAATGATATATTAAACCTTCACAACCTTAAAAAATAGATGATGCCACTAACATTTCACAGATGAGAAAATGGCTCGCCATTCTAGTAACAACTCTCTTAATGTTGCTAGATCTAACTGAAACATTCTATTCCTATTTTCCTTCAGATAATGTTGTGAATTGGTCTTTCTTGACATTTTAACTGTCTCATGTAACTTTCACTGTAATACGATTTTAACTTTTAAAGAGAAAAGACTTATGATCCCCCTTGGTTTGGACATTTGATAAGATAGTATATCAAAACTGCCCACTCATATGAGATAGGGACCAAAGATTGAGGAGGTGGCTGGGGTCCCACAGCCCAGGACGCATCCCCAGTGACCTTAAGGCCACTACACTCCACTTCAAGGTTCCACATCTTCTAGTACTGCCCATGATGGGCACAGACCTTTACACACAGGGGAACTGTGTGAAACACAGGGGAACTTTGGGGAACAGTCATGATCCACACAGCAGTATTCTGCTCCTGACTTCTGAAACTTCATGTCCATGTCGCAAAGCAAAACACATGCAGCCCATCTCCAGGAGTACTAAGGTCTCAGTTACTATTGCTCTAGAGTCCAAGCTCAAAGCCTGTAAGACTCCCGGGATACTCAGCTGTGAGCCCCTACAAGATTTAAGAAGAAAGTTTCATATTCCCAAAGTATAGTGTATAAGTTAACACATTCCCAGTTTATTTTTTTATTTTTTTGCGGGACCAGTTTTCGAACTCACAACCTTGCACTTGCCAAGCAGGCACTTGTGCCACGGAGCTATCTCCCTGGCCCCCACATTCCCAGTTTAAAAGGGAAAAATGGCAGGGGTAGAAAAGAGGAATTGGGCTAAGACAGCAAAATTAAGCAGGACAAATGCTACATTCTGTGGCTTCATATCCATGCAGCATCTGGGACAACCGGCAGATTATGGGCTTCTAAGGGCTTGGGCAGCCCAATCCTTACAGTGTCGTAGTTGCAGCCCCAATGACCTGCTTTCTGTGAACACTACTGCTTGTCACTGACACCTTTACTTCCATTACATGAAGCTTCATTCTCACAGCTCTAACTTACATTGGTCTGTGGGAGGCTTGCAGGAACTCCAACCCCACAACATATTTTCTGGCCTCCCAGTTATTAGTTTGAAGTCTTGAGGCAGCCCAACATGATCCTATAATTCTTATATTCTGTGTGTATGCAAAATCAGCATTATATGAAGAGTAGCAAGGTTGGCCACCAGTTTGCGCTGTACCTGTACCTGCTCAAAATCTGCGTGAACACAGCCACAGCATCCTGTAAGTGGCTTATTGCCAAAACATGGGAATGAATCCCAGGGAAATAATTCCCTAAGTGATTCTGGGCAGCAGGGTACCCCACAGCTCTTTTCTCAGAAGATTCTAGTCTGGAATGTGTTTGGAAAAGATTTGCATTTTTAGGTCTTTCAGCCTGTGGTGAGTGGGATGATCTTACAGATTTGTAAAATGTCCTTTAGACATTTTTTCTGTTATCCTAGTGCAAAGCACTTGTTTGTTTTATTCTTCCTAGCAGCTGTACCTGCCTTGGGTGCACATTTACACATACTGTCTTTCTGACCAAGCTGTGAAGCTTTCAGGAAATTTTTTTTCTGCATCTCTTTGTTCCAGAGTTCCACTTTGTCTAAAAGCAACCTGAGTGCTTTTCTACCTTGAAACCTCCTGTACCAATAAGCCGCCATGAACTTCAGTCTTCTAGAATGTCAGTCTTGTCAGAATGGACAAAATGCAGCCAATTTTTCTTGCTATGTTTAACAAAGGTAACTTTCTTTCAGTTACCAGGAATCCTTATTTCTATCTGAAATTCATCAGTGTGCTTCTACCACTTACATTCCTTTCAGTGTTCTAGTCTTTTGAGTCCTTAAGAGTCACTTGTCAAACTCCACTTACAGCATTCTAGGGTTTGTCTAATGTGCTTCTTCAAACTTTTCTGGACTACTTCTGCAGACCAACTGCAAAGCTCTTGCAGATTGTCTCTGGCATAGCTGTTGTCCACAGCTCCACTTCTTGGTACCAGTTTTCTGTGTTAGCTTTTTCTGTTACTATAATGTAATACTTAAGATAAACAGCTTCAAAAGGGAAAAGGTTTATTGTGGTTCAGTTTTGGAGGTTCCAGTCTCTGATTGATGGGACCTATCATTTGGAACCTGTAGTGAAATAGTACATCATGGTGGGAATATGTCACTGAGCAAAACCACTTGAACCAAGGAACAAAGGAAAAGAAGAAGCTTTAGGCCATTGATGGCAAACCTGTGGTACACATGCCACACTAGGCTTTATCATTGAAAGCTCTAAAATGTTCGCAATTCCTCAGTTCCCAGTAAGGGCCCACCATAATTTTCCACTAAACTCCAATCTCAGAATGGCTTTCTTTCCTAATAGTTTGTTCTTGGGGATCAAGTTTTTAACATGACTGTTTGGGATCTTTCATAATCCATACTTTAGCGTGTCTTGAAAAATAGATTAAAGATTTGAAGGAACTGATTTATAAGCATATGTTTGGAATTAACTTGGCTTGTCAGTTAAGGAATACCTACTTAGAGTAGACATACTAGTATTAGCAGTGAGTCAAATTAGAGAGATATAGAGCACTTTTACAGTGAAGCATGTTTCCATCTTGACGCATTATCCTGTCATTTGCTAATGTCTATTTACAGTCTTTTAAACTCAACTTTCAGGTGATGTTTTAGGTGGAATTTGTGCTGCTTGATAACTCACTGTATGACTTATGTCTTGGTCCCCTTGCCAAAGCCTCCTGCACTTACAGGTGGAGTTTTTTTGGAGTGGCTGAATCATGGGTATATGATACTATAGTCCACTGATTGGTTTATCATAGTTCTGGGTATAATGGATAGAGTTACTAAAGAGAAAGGACCCCCACCTCCGCCCCAGCTGTGGTTGGCACCAATCAATAGACTTGTAGGTTAGATGGAATAAAAAGAGAAGGAATTAGGAAGTGTGCTTCTTCCTGTATACCACACCACAAACTGTTTCTCTACTCCCATGCCCATCTTCCATGCTGTCCTGCCTTGGAACCGCCCAATTATGGACTGAAATCTCTATAAACTGTGAGCTGAAAGTAACCTTTTTCTCCTTTAATGTATGAGTGTTAGGTATTATGTCCCAGCAATAAGAAAGTAAGATAGCCAATAAACACTCATCCATCAGATTCACAGAGGTACTGAAGAAAGTATGTATTTGCTTTTATTATTTGTAAAAGAAAAAAAAAAAAAGCAACACATGGAGTTCTTGAGTCAGTTTTATCCTAGTTATTTCCGTCATTGCTGGGACAAAATACCAGGGCAAGTTGTGACAGTGCGAACTGAACTCCACAGGGCTTGTGTTGTGCTGCCTCTGCAGGATTTTTGGTGGATATAGCTCATGTGGGCTGGCTTTGCTCAGGCCTTGTGGCTTTCCTTAAGTGTACCTCATTCCTGGCTTCTCCAGCTTCCTATGTTCTCTACTGCACTTTTGGCCTCACTGTAACAGTTTTATGTACTACCTTCTTGGGCACATTGTCTGGCTTATAGGCCTTTATTTGAATCTGACTAGAACTTTCCCTGACCCCACAATTCTTGTTTTTTGCATGTGTGTGAAACTGGCACTGTGTGGATATCAAGGTCTGTGGCCAGCAGTAGCCAGGCCTCCTTGAGTCAGAACTACTGATGCCTCTTGAGTGCCTAGATAAGTGAGCACTGTGAAATGTATCCATAGGAATAAATTCTCTGAAAGGTTGTTCTGTAGGAAGGTGCATTGGAGCTTTCTTTTCAAAGTCAGGTCTTTTTGTTTTATAATTTTGTGAAAGGATGGGTATTGGTAGTTTCTGTGATGCTTAAAGCCATCTTTTCTATTGTCCTATTGTAAAGGACTTTGCTTCTTTCTTAATTGTAGTCTTTTCAGCAAACAAGCTCTCCTCTGCCAAAATTTTAAAGGCCCAGACTTCATAGACACTTCCTTTCTGGTGAAACTCAAAGTATTAAAAATGACTTAGCTCTGCTGTTCACTTTTGATTCGCAGTGTAAAGCTGATTAAAAGCCCCCAGCAGTAGCCATGTCATCGCCTGAATACCAGGCTGCCTTGAAATTTTCTCCACCTATTTAGTCAGCTATCAGTGTCCTACAACACCTTTTTTTTAAATGAATTTAGGACAGAGTTTACAGGATGAACAGAGTCTCACTACATAGATCAGACTTGTAGTGATTCTCCTGTTCTCAGCCTCTCAAGTGCTGGGATTATAGGCAAGCTCCACCGTGCCCAGTCTCAAATCGCCATCTCAGGGTCCCCTGGGGGCAGGACTGGCATGGTAAACCCCAGCCCCTGCATCTGCCTAAGCAGGCACTTTAATCTGAGCTATTTGGCTGGCCCTTACAATGTCTTAGTACATGACAAAATTTAGACAAATTTTCTGCTAGAGTATAACACACAGAGTCTCGAGTCCTGCTGCCAGTGGAGTCCTTTCTAACTAAGATTTCCTTAGCCTGGTCTTTATGGGCTGCTAGCTTTATTATTATTATTATTATTATTATTATTATTATTATTATTATTATTATTTTATTTATTTATTTGTTTGCTTATTTATTTTTTGGTAAGAGGGATCGAACGTAGGGTCTTGGGCTCACCAGGTGCATATGCTACTGAGCTATCTCCCTGGTCCTCTGGCTGCCTTTTGATCAGTATTCTGGTCTCTGAGCTGTGAACAGTATCATGCTCATCAGGCTTGGCTTATAGCATTCTAGAACTGCTTCTCCAGCAGGCATCTCTTAAACTTTTCAGACTGCTACCCTCAACCAAAGTGCAGCAGCTTCTAAATGACATGGTCAGGTAGCTTTGTAAGAGTGGCTCCATATCATTGGTACGAAGATCTGTCTTAGATACTTCACTCTCGGACAAAATTCCCAACAGTCACAACTTAAAGAAGGAGAAGTTTGTTTTGGCTCACCTTTCAGTCAGTTGCTTAGTTCACTCCAGAGGAGCCTGGCAGACAGGAAGCAGAGAGGTGAAGGGATGGGCTGGTCAGGGAGATAGATACAGCTTTCTGTGTCCTGTCCAGAGTGAGCTGCCTCTGACTTCCAGGCCCTGTCTCCTAGTAGCAAGTCATCTGTAATCCTGCTATAACCCTACCACCTTCCAGAGGCCCTGCTGATGATCGTTTGAGGCTTCATGGGGATATCTTGATATAAACCATAGCAAATTTTGACAACAGATACCTGAGAAATGTGGTTTTATAAAGTGCCTTGCAAATTTGTAAATTAGACTTTGCAGTGAAGTAAGAATTCTTTATAGAATGTGTACTTTATTTGGGTAGTTATTTAAAAGGGCCAAAATACAATTCTTGGTAGCTTAAAACTTAATGGAGACTTTATAGTTTGGTTTAGAAATTACTTCATGTTTTGGCTATATTTCTCATGATTAGCTGTATTTCTCTTAACTTGTCATTGATGTTAAAGTAGAAACTAAATCATAGCACTATAAATTGACTTGTTCAGAGACACAATAGTTTCAAAGTAACAGGAGCAGGATTTGAGTCCAACTTTACAGAAAATTGTTGGGCTCTTTCTTTGTATATTTTTATAAATAGTCCATTTTATGTTTTGAGAAATGTTAGAAAAAATTATATGTACACATAGGCATGCACAAAAACAACAGCGCCAAAATGTTTCTATGCTGTGCTGCACTTATTGAGAATACTTTTAGATATCCTGAAAAGAGAATTTTCGCAATTCTGTAACTACTACACTGAAATGTTCAGGGAAGTTGAGTTCAACATAACCTTATTACAAAAGAAAATTATAGAAATAAAATTCACTGAATTATAATAAGTATTTCTTGCAAAGGAAAGAAATGTTTTGAAATGTACTTCCCAACGTCTTCAACCCCATTTTGGCTTACCTAAGATCTGTTTAGTCTGGGGTTTTTTTTGTCTTATTTTTTTCCTAGTTTCCTCTAATGTTTGAATCTGCATTTTGGTATAAGAAAGGCATGAAGTTTGTGATGACAAACTTCACACTTTCCCTGTATGTGAAATGTCTATATTGTGATCTATACAATCTTGGGAAAAGTCTAGTTTCTCGATGAGAACATTGTACGTAATTCTTGATGCTGTATTGTGCACATAAACCAGAAAATGGTTATTGAAACCCTGAGTCAACCTCTTTACTAGTATTTGTAAATGTTTATGATCTGATGATTTTTTTTTTAAATTCCCATGAAACTACTTTTAACTGTAGTAGACATCAAAACAAAATCTCATCATCAGTGAGTTTTAGAATAACAGGTTCTCTTAAGGTGACAAACCTCTTTACCTCTTTTTGTTTCAGATAGAGAAATGAAACTAGTGATAAAGTGAAATTTTCACATAAACAGAACGATTAACCCCATGGTGCTTACTCAATCTTATTTTTACATACCTGGAGAATAACCATAGTCTAGTCCTATTTTTCTACTCTTTTCTACTCTTGTTTTTCTACTGTTCTCTCTGTACCAGTGATTCCTGACCTATTCTCTTCTGAGAATCATTTGGGTCATCTGCTAAAACCAAATTCCTGGTCCATTCTGAAGGTGTAGTCTTGTAATGAATATTTTTGATAAGCACTGAAGTGATTGTGATGGCTTAAGTCTTCTGAAGTTTGGGAATTTCAGCACTTGTATGCTTTGTTATAGAGAAGGATTTACTTTCTGCTAAAAGCTGGAAAACTGTTTGAA
>PVKN010030485.1:0-12715 GCA_004027915.1 Capromys pilorides
AAATACTGGCACAGAGCATAGGGGATCACAGTGTGACAGTTGCTGAAGGCTTGACCCAGAAAGGTGTGTGTTAGAAATGAGGGTAGAAGGTGAAAAGCTTGACAGAACTCAGAAGATTTACTGACAAAAGCAAGAATCAGGAAGATTTATACTCACCTGGAGTTGCTATCATCTGAAAAGATGATTTCATTTATTTTTCCAAGTGTTCAATGACTATAATAAAAATAATCAAAGACCTTAATGCAATCTATGGTAGTCATCTACCTATTATATTTGAAATGTGCTAAATAAAAATAAATCATCTCAAGCTAAGAGATCTAAAATGATTGTAAATGTTGATAACGTCACAGACTCCAAGGATCTGGAGTACAGATGTGACTTAGTATCTAACTTGATATCTCTCAGGAAGTTGCAGGAAAGGATTTGGCCAAAGCTGTAGTTGCCTGAAGACTTGACTGAGATGGATGACTCTCTTCAAAACTTCTAGCTCACATAGTTGGTTCACAGCTACTGGTTGTTGCCGGGTCCTTCCTCCTGAGCCTGCATGTGGCTCTGCACTCCATGGGGGTCTCTAAGAGCCACCACACCACAGAAGCTGCCTTCCCCAAGATCATGTGAAAGAAGAAATAACAGAAATAAAACTGTGACATCTTTAGAACTCAGTCCCAGAATTCACTGTAAGAGGTGGGATCATCTTGGAGTTCAGATCCCCAAATAAAATTCTTCAATCAGCAAAGCTGCTATTTGAGGCTGCAAGAGCCTCATAGCTGAATGTACAAGGATGGAGCTTAGGCTGAACAAGGATGGACAAGAAGGGGAGATTCTAGAATGTGGAATAGTGACACTAGACAAGTGCCCTATGTTTAGTAAGGTTCTCTTCTGAGGCTTTAAACTGGCTTTTTAAAATACATATTTGGCACAGGGTCCCACTATACAGCTTGGACTCATAGCGATCCTCCTATTTTCATCCTCCCCAGAACTGGGGTAAACTGACTTTGAAAAGAACAAGAGAGAGAAGGGAATGAAAGAGAAAAATCAAGTGAGTTAGAAGACACAAAGTGGTATTTTATTTTTGTAGTAAAATATTTCATAAATGTTGAAGGGTTGCATTTATTAATTGAGCCTGGAGGTGAGGGCAGAGCAGAGCAGTCCCCCAAGATGAGATGATTGGCAGGGCACCCTGGAGGAAGGAACGAGAATTTAAACACCAAGAGTTGTTTAATTAGCCCAACTTCATCCCACATCTCTCAGCCTAATTTTCATTGTGTGTATTACATACCATAACAACTCTTAGTATCAGCCCATCTTTTCGCAGTACCAAGCCCAAGACTCCAAAATAGTGTTTTAAGATAACCTACTAGGCATTTCATTCTCTAAAGAAACCAATTATATATGAAATTAATAATTAAAAATTATAAATAGAAAGAACAAGAAAACATGCATACTCCATGTCCTGGGGGTAGATTTTTGCACAGCGAGTAGGGAATTAGGTGCAAAAAAAATCCATTTATGTTAATGGGCATTGCATGTCTAATTTTTCCTGCACCACACCGCTGATTTCCCCCTTGTGTCTTTGTCAGTACATGGGACCACTGGAGGGGGGAAGGGAAGTGAATGATTTATTTGATGACCTGTCAATCATAATGGCAACCAGAGAAATTCCAAAGCTGTTTTTAACCTCTATAGAAACAGTTAGTTAGACCATATGCTTTTTTCTTCCTGCCAGATGCTGTCATTCATCAATTTCCTATTAAGAAAATGGAATTCTGCAAAAACCACTGAGGTTTTTTCTCATTTTAATAGATATTCCATAAAATCAAATTGTGAACGGATTTGATAGCTTCCACCAAGTAACTTCTGACATTAGGTAATCTGCATGTTAATTTTGACTGCCCTTTAGTGACGTTTCATATTGGATATCAGGGCATCAGTCAATACGCTACCCTGGAGAGACCCAAATTGTAACTAAAGACCTAAATAAAAAATAGATAATAGGAGGTGAGGAAATAGAAGTTTACCAAAAGGAAGAGGATCAGGAGATGCAGTAAAAGGTGAGGAGCAGAGAAAAAGGAAGCAAAAAATAAATAAATAAATAATAAAGATGTGCCGTGCGCCTATACCAACTTGATGTATAGTATATATATGTATATGTGAACATGTATAGTACCAAGAATAATTCTAAAATTACCTTCAGCCAGAGTTTAAATCTAGAGATTGAATAGTTCTGTGATGATTTAGTCTGTAAAAATCATAGAAATGAATGCTTTTTTAAAATTTATCAGAAACATATTTACATTGCCTTTAGTGAATAAAGGAATAACGGAATATTTAAGAATTAAAGTAAGCCACATGAGCTGAAAGCTGATTACCCAGACGTGTCAAAGACGTTAGAAATATGTATGTATTTTCCCCTCCACCAAGTAGAAAGATCATTTGGTTTAGAGTGGAAGAAATACTTAATTGTTATAAAATCCTGGGTGGATTTATTTGTTTGATTCTTTGTTTATTGTCAAGGTTAAAGATACCCAGAAAACATCAGGGCTTCTTTTCTTAGGAACAATCAAATCCTTTCAGAGCAGACAGAGCTGCAGTATGTCTTTAGGGTTTGAATGCCTGCTCTAACAACAAGCACATTTTGGTTTTTAAATTTGAATGCTCTAGGTGGTGGGAATACATTGACACTTGCCTTGTCTCTAGCCCAGAAGTTCTTGAGGTATTCTTATCATAATGCTCATGGCTTCATAATGGTGCTTGTCACCCTGTATTCACTTAGCAAACCAACATGGAAATGGAGGGGAGAGAATATTGTTATGTAATATTGGATTGGCATCATTTTGCCTTGCCAACAGAAACTGACTCTAACAAAACCAGCAAATAGCTTGTAGAACAGAGGGATGCTTGGAAATTCCAGGTAAATTTCTTCCAACAGTTAAGCACCGATCAGAATGCTGAAGTTTCTCTGGCTGTCCGCCAACAAGTAACACACAGGATCTGCTCATTGCTTAAGATTTTGGTAGAAAGTCACTGAGAGGAAAAAAAAAAAAAAAATATATATATATATATATATATATATATGCATATGTATATGTATATGTATATGTATATGTATATGTATATGTATATGTATATGTATAGCTTTACAGCTGTCAGACTTTGTGGTATCCACTCCAGCCAAACATGGTAAAGTTTAATTTTTTTCTTAAAGGTCATAAATGAGCTGTAATCTCGTTTTTAGCATTTTAATTTTCCCTTTTCTTGCCCTGCTGTTTTTTCCCCTGCTGGGATGGCTCCACTCATGAAGGTCAGGGGAATGATAATGCTGAGGTAGCTCTGTCTTTTTATTCATAGACCAAGCAGAAGGTGCATACAGCCATAAACGTGGGCCTCCATCGCCCTGCACTGCTGTTGACCCTTGCCCTCTGCTAAAGATTCCACCTTCTCCTGGAGATAACAAATGATTCATTTTGCGGGAAGGCAGAGGCCTGAGGCTTGCTTAGCCAGACTGTGCCAGTTTTCCTGAATGATCTCCTGTGATTGGTTTTCTCATATGAATAGACTATTTGTGAGTACGCAACTAAACTCTGTTTATTCACGAATTTGTCTTTGACAAAAAACAGCCCTCCTAGAGTTGAGATGATTAGTGCTTTATCTGCTAATGCAGGTTTCCATTTGACTGTTGGCTAAAAACACATTTTCATCCTGGGAAAATATTACTGTCACTTATTTGGCATCAGAGCAGTTTTTTGGTGTTTGATCAAGTTTAGCCATTAAAACAACAGACACAAAAATCCTTACTTAAGGTTGCTGTGGATTGCCCTCTAACTACTAACAAAATTTCTAGTTCTGGGAGGTGGGAGGTGACCCAGAAGCAAGGTGCAGTTTTACACACACACACACACACACACACATTTCATACCATATATATATATATATATATATATATATATATATATATATATATATATATATATATATATATATATATATAATATATAATAATATATAAAATATATTTATATATATAATATATATAATATTATATATAATATTATATATAATATAATATTATATATATGTATATAATTTCCTATATATTTCTTCCACATTCTTTCTTATTCTTGTTCTGTCACACTTGGAACATGTTTAACATCAGGACAGAGGTAGGCACAGAGCTGCATGGGTCTGATTCTAACTGTAGCTTTGCTCAGGGAGGAGGGTCTCCACCAGGGTGCTTGGCAGGTGGGCAGAGGGAAGGCCACAGCGGTGGTATTTGACCTGAAGCTCATTTGCTTTACATTTCACATTTAGAAATGTGATATTGAAATAGCTACTATTTTCAAACAAACTATGCTCTTTAACTCATAGAGTCAATGGACGAAGTTGTGGGCAAAAAGGAGGGACTTAAGAGACTTTTTTTTTTAGAAATATAAGAATGGAAGGAGCTCCAAGTTTGTGAGAGGTCACAAGTGGTGGCCATGTGGCTCCTTGGCACAGAACTTCTGTGCTATAAGCAGAAGACTGGGTTTGCTCAGTGACCACCTATCACAGATGTCTCTGTAGATTTAAAATGGGCAATTGGAACTCAGACTCTCTAACTCAGTTATTCTGCATGTATAGTTTAAAGGAATCCTGGATTTTGTGTTTAAATTCTTCAAAACTCAGGAACTTAGGAAACAATTGCAACCCACTCAGCTGGGTGGAGCTGCCTTCCATGTTGTCTGAGGAAGATCATTCCAGGTCTCAAGTTTTGGTCTACCCCATTCTTATTTTAATTCATATCACCAAACCATATCTGAGGTCACTCCCTTGGCTCACTGCCCACTAATTAGCTCACTAACTAGTCTCTAACAGTTTTATCTTCAAATGCAGGTGTACCAATATACTCATAGTCCATTAAGTAAACTATTAAAGGCAACTGCTACTTCCTGGAATATCATTTTACTATTTCATTATTTTTTAAGCATACTTAAGTGCCTTAAAAATAGTGCCTGCCTAAATCCACTGGAAGACTTCTGTTGTGGTCTGGTTGTAGAATAACTTTTGAAGCTGGTCCCAGCTCACAGCATGATGGGAAGGCCTCTTTGTGAAGAGCTTGTGGCACTGTGGCCCAGTCCTCTTCCTCTCATTTTGGAATCTGAAAAAGAAGTGAAGAAGTGTTGTCCACAAGGTACACCCTCAGTGAAGGGTGATCCATGACCACAGCAACACAGACAACTGGTCATAGGTTTCATCTTCTAAAACTATGGGTAAAAGAAACATTTCTCTTTGTAAGTTCACTTCCTCCACTATTTTGTTGCCATAGTGGTGGTGGTGGTGATGGTGGTGGTGGTGGTGATGGTTGTGGTGGTGGTGGTGCTGGTGGTAGTAGTGGTAGTAGTAGTAGTAGTAGTAGTAGTAGTAGTAGTAGTAGTAAACTAACAAGACCTTAATCTATATGATCAGTTCAAACAAAATTAAAGTAACTGAAAAAAAGTATAGCCTTCAGACATGCACTTGAATCTCAATGCTTAAAAGTCCAGACTCTTCTCAGTTTTCTCTCTGGAGAACGTATTCTGAATTCTTTAGCAGAGAAGGAAACCCTGTATAGAGTAAGTTTCTAATCCTGAACTCACAATTTTCCATCCTGCCTAGCATTTGCTTTGGTTTTGCTTCTTCCTCCATTCCCCACATAATAAAGCAGCCATCTTCATAAATTTCATTTAAAAATGCATTTGAGGTTCAATCTCCACAACCACTCAAGCACGAAGAAGTATTTGATGTTATGTATGACTAATCCCTGTGTGTCTCTTTCTCCTGCATTGAATGCTCTCAGCATCACACCCAAAGCCCCTTTAGCTAAGTGCCACAATGTTTTGCAGAAGTATCCAAGTTTAATAGCTCTTTCTATTCACCTGCATTGGCTTCCCAGAGCTTCTATCTCCAACTGTCACAAACAGCAAGTCACAAAACAACAAAGATGTATTCTATCAGCTTTGGAACCTAAAAATCTGAAACCACAATACAGAAGATAGGATGGAAGAATCCACATCTGCCTTTGCCCAGTTTCTGGTGTCTTCGAACAGTCCTTGTCATGTTGAAGCTTATAGATAAAACACCCCATCCTTTACCTCCACCATTATATCATCTTCTCTTTTTCTATCTTTTCTTCTTGTCACAGATTGGATGTGGAGGTTCTTGGGGCTGAAATAAGGAATTTAATTCACCCCTTTAACAGAAGTGCACAAATTGGTTATCTCCCATGGAAGAACATTTAGGATGCAGTGGTAAAAGAAGCATGAGAAATATTTATGAGAGGGAGACACAGGATGCACTCAAGAGTGGGCTGCAGGAGCCTATGGAATTGAAACACAACATAGCTGGGGAGTGGGGAGATTTTATGTTCACTGTGAGATGGAAATCAGTGGAGTAAGATAATCTAAGGCTAAGATAAATCTTAGTCTTAGTGGGCCAGATACTATGGCCACCCCTATGAGAAAGTGGCCTGCTCTTATGGACAATGCTGAAAGGTGGTCCCTTCATGGTGAAAGAGGATCATTTGCTCAAAGGAAGGACTAGGCAGAAGTGGTTGCATCAAAAAAGAAAAAGGAAGTTGCCTAGGTTTGCTGTTTTTGGAGCAATAAAAAAGTGAATGAATGAGGTTCATCTTCTGAAGCTGCAGTTCTTCTTTAAAGTACAATTTTTCACTTTCGATTTCCTTGTTTGCTTCATTTCTTAACTTCATTTCTAACTCTTGCCCATGCCTCTGTTTCTGCTCTTCTTTTCATATCGACAAGAGTTGTTGAATTGAGAGCCTTCTTTAAGCCAGTATGACTTTGCCTTAATTAATTAGATCTGCCAGATGATAATCATTTAGATGTATGGGGAACATTTAGACCTGAACTTTTGACCAATTCACATGTCTCTTCCCCATGAGCCTGCTAGAGGATCATTGTCACCTGTGTGCTGGGAGATTCCTTCTAGAGGTTCTAGGTTCTTCCTTTCCTGCGTAAAAAATCAAGCACCAAACAAAGTGAGCCATGACATTTATTAATGGCAATAAAAGAATCATGCTAAACAGAGAGAGTATGGGCTAATTAAAAGTTAGAAAGTACAATTTAGAGAGAGAAAGCAGCCCATTCTTAAAGAGGGAACACAGTGGTTAAGAGCTTAAAGGTAGCCATCTTTTGTATCTTCTGCTCCTCAGGCCGAAGTCAGACCTAGGTCATCCTATAAAAAACCTGCCTTATTTCTCTGAAGAAGAATCTGTGCTAGCAGTCTCTGATTGGTCCCTCGTCTGTGCCCTTCCATGAGCTCCATTACTGACAGGTCCTGCCCAATTCCTTAACCTATTCTGCATACCTAATCTCCCGACTCATAACTAATACAATAAGAAACTCAGAGGGATCCATGGTCTGCCATTTTCTTTGTCATTTGCTCATTTAAGATTTGATGACTCACAGTTCAGTTGTACAATACATGATCAGAGCAAAGTCATGTAGAATAACTGTGGAAATAAGACTGAGAAATGTGGTGACAAATTGGTCTCTGCCTGTCATTTCGTACAGTGCTCAAATTTCCCTAAATGAAGTCCCTCTTGTAATTTACATTTTCTCTAACAGAAATGGGCACTATGGTGACACAGCAAAGCAATATGTGTTGGACTAGGGTGGAAAGCCTCTATCATGACACATTTTTTAGGAATTAACAGTTCTACTCAACTAAAAGTTATGGAACACAATATTTCAGGCTAAAATAAATATGACTACTTCTTAAATATTTTTTCTTCAGTTACCATGGTCTTGCCATGCAGAGTTGCCCATTCTCTCTCTTCTGATTACACTGGGAGAGGTTTCCATTCATTTCCTGTGACAACAATTAGATTACTTTCAACATAGTGGCTATGTAGTAAAAGTTCAAAAAAGATTTCTTATATTAATAAAGTACTCTAAGAAATTGCTCTGATTCCTCCAGTCCTTGACTAGGATGCTGTTCCAGAATTTCTAATTCTCTATAGAGGCCCAAGATCCTCTTCTGATATCTAGTTAAATTTTTTTATGTATTTAGTACAGGGTCTACAGGGTCTTCCTATAGAGATTAGACTCATAGTGATCCTCCTGTTTTCAGCCTCCCAAGCACTGGGATTACAGGTGCACACCACCACACTCAGTCTCAGTCTCATCTCAGCGTGCCCCAGGAGCAGGGGCAGCACATATCTAAATATCTTGTAAGCTCAACTCCCACACTTTGCCCCTATCCTCTAAGTCTTTATTCTCCTGCTCAGTGCAGGCAACTCTGCAATATGTTCTCTTACAAGAAGAATTTTCTCCCCAGAACTTGAACACATTACCTATAGAAGAATCTGATAACAGCAGTTACCTTAGTCAACTACGTGGTACTATGATTTCATCTTTCACTCTTTGGGTAGTGGTCTGGTAGTTCCTTGCTGCAGAATCTGTATTGCACAGAGTAGCAGTGTAAATTAATCTCCTCCTCACTTCTCTACTTTCTGTTTCTCCTCTCCATTGGCCATCTTTATCCCCTCACCAATTTACTTGGGCTGTTTAATGTCTTTTTAGACTATTGAGATTGTAACTTAGCTTGAATCTTCATTCTTATCTTCTGGCATCAACTAATTCTATTTACTCCTTTTGACTTATTTACCTGCAAACCAGTGAGCTGCAAACCTGACAGCCTCCATCTCTTACATTAGTTATGGGACAGCCTAAGTCTGTAAGTCAGAGGTTCACAAACATGGGGGCTCTGAAGTTGGAGAAGGATTATTTCTGCTGCTGTAGCAATGTGGAGATCAGTTGGTAATTCAGGACACTGCAGTTTTGCACAGTTATTCCTTCAAGTTACTGTTCTGGGCCAAATCTGCCTACTTACTTTGCTCTTCTCTCCATAGTCAAATCAGATTATTTGTGCAATGTCTACACTTCAGCCTTTTGAATGAAGTAAAAGTAGAGCTGGAGAATGAATAATTTCCTTTCAAAACTTGACCTAGAAGTCACATGCTAGATTTTTCTGTAACCAAAATGTATTTGTTTGACAGCAATTTAAGGGTAGTATTGGAGATTTCTATTTCTAAATACATGTGGAAGCTGTCAGATCTGGGAAACAGGAAACAGCACTTTGCGGGTGTCTCACCCCACACAACAATCCCAATCCTGTCACCACACCACCAACAGGTTTTCCTGATGACTCCCGCACTTGCTTATACCTTTTGCTTGGTGCTTATTGTATGATATATTTAATTACCAATTAACACATACATCCCAATTCTTCACTCTAAATGAGAAATTTAAAAATCAGGGCAGGAAATTTATGCATTTCATATGATTTACAGAGATTAGCACACAATAGGCACTCCGTAAATACTACTGGGTTCAAATAGTGTATTGGAATAAAGTTGAGGATATTATACACCCTTGATTGCTTTATTATAGTACTCACCCTAATGTGTTTCCAACTTGAGCTTCTTCATTAATATTCAAGACAGAGAACTATTATCTTAAAGCAAACTAAACTTTGCTAACTTCAAAAGAAGAGATAATAAATTACAGAACCCACTAAGGGCAAGTGTCTTTGAAGTGATCGTGAAGGAAAGGAGAATTAATCACCAGCATTCACTGCTTCTTGGAGGCTCACAGAAAGTACTGTATTTTTGACAAAGAATCATTTACTTAGAATAACAGAGAGATTGGTTAGGAGAATCACAAAGGTCAATACCTTACATGGCCAGCTCAGGATACTGAGGTTTAAAAGGGTGGGACCCGGAAGACAAAGAGGCTGGGAACATGAAAGCCCAGAGCCCAGGAAATGAAGACTGTGAATCTAGATTTTCTGAGCCATCATTGATGGGAATGGTGAGATCCAGGTCATCTGGTGAGAATGTTTTTACTCATGATTATTGCATATTTTTCTTTACACATTTACAACCTTCTAGTTAGCTTTATCCAACTTTCTCTGTGGCCATGCAGATGCCGTGTGGCATTTCGGGTCGTTGGGATAGTACCATATCTGAAAAATAAACATTTACAACTGACCTTGGAACTACCCTTTGCTTCTAAGAAAGAGGAGCTTCTATGAAAAGAAGGTCATCAGAAAAACGATCTCTGTTCCACTGAAATTGTTTCCTTGTTAACTAATAAGTAGGGATAATGCTAGTACTATTAACGTCTACTTCCCAGCAAATGCTAACCCGGTGGCTGTGGGCACAGCGTGTGATTTGGTAGTGTTCTCAGAAAAGAGACAGAAGTCTGAGCAGCAGCAATGACTTGAGGGCTTTGCCTACAAGGGAGAGGTGATATGAACCGGGCCTCTGGAATCCATCTGGTGGATCCAGATCTTCACTCCTCTTCTTTGGAACTGTGAGACTAGGTGCTGCCACTCTAATTTGGTTTCCTCCTCTACAAAATGAGGTTTTGAATAACATCTCTTCTTGACTTGTTGCCATTAATTGAGTCAGCCTTGTCTCACATAGAAATGTTCATCCTCTTCTCCTCCTCCCAGTTTTTATTTCTGCCATCCCCTTACCCTGTCACCTGGCACTGGTTGATGCTTAGCAGACATGGTGATCTTCTCAAAGTAAATGATGTCATCATCTGCACAGGATTATCTGAAAACTTCCCATTAATACTCAGAATAAACTCTCAATCCCTATGCAGGTTTATCATGCTGTGGAAAATCAGGTGTCCCTGTCTCCTGAGCAGATACTGTGTACCAACTATCCTTTGTTTGTCAAAATATCACACTCATTCTTCCCATTTGGCTTTGTGCCTGAACCTTTTACTCCCTTCTGGCATTTTAGAACTTCCTGGAATCAGTTTCCATGTTGTCCCATAGTACTTTTTTGTCTGACCATTCTTCTAAACCCTTCACAGTTACTCCCTGCCATGTGATGGTGTTTCATTCCTCTTATACTCTGTGTTGTAGTCTTCCTGTGTCTCATTAACCTGTGTGTCTACTTGTGAGTTTTGGGTCCTTCACCTGGAAGCAAAGCAGATCCATTCTCTGTTTATTTGCTCCTATGTTCCCATTACTGAGGAGAGAACTTGGAACACAAGCTTTTCAGTATTTAGTCACTCAAGGAATGAGTGAGGGCATAGCCATTTCATAAGTGTGTACTATAAATTAATGGTGAGAGTACATAAAAAAATTGATGGTGAAGTCCCAGGTACTTGGCAAGATCCCAAAATACTAGAGAGTTTTGTTCTGGACTAACGGCACCCAGCATCCAGCACAGTGCTTCTCTGTCCACAGACCCTTTCATTTCTTTTGCCAAGTCTTTCTTTGATCTTAGAAATTCGCAGAGTAAAACATAGTTCAAAGTATTCTGCTTTATAGGAGATAAATATGCATGCTATTCGTTACTGTTTATTAAAATCAATTGTGGGGGCCTCTTCTGCCGGGTTGAGACAGTGATACAATGGTGGATCAGGGCTTGGAATAATTCAGCATATTTTCTAATCCCCAGTGTTGATACACTGGTATTTTTGCTTGCTTGTTTTTCATGCATGTAGGCTCAAGAAGCATCTGCAATCTTCATCATGTTGTCTCTTGGTTTTGTTACAAAGGGTTAAATAAAAAGTGCTACTCCATAGGGAGCATCTGTAGCACACAATGGAAACCAAATAGGTCAGTAGACCCTGACTACTAGTAGCAGTAACTAATGACAGTCATGCCTTTAACCCAACTTCTACAAGATTTGGATATTGTCTCTAATACTTTTCCAGAAAATAGGACCTTCAAGGTCACTTTCCTCAGAGTGTATGCTAAGTAGATTTAAGTGAAGATGAAAAGCCTTCCCCATTCATTATGTACCCAAAGCGTATTGCTCATCTTTCTGTACCAGCGGGTCAATAAAGTGTAAGATTTTTCTCCTAAATGAGAGTCCATATAATACAACGTCACAGTCCACCATGTTTCTAAGTTGTGGGAAATAAAGAAGTTGTCATTTGCAGTTTAGAGAAAGGTATCTTAATTATGTAGGAAAGATAGCAATTGAGCAAGGGCATAAGATAAAATAATCAGTTATTAATTCTTCTTGGTGCACGACTTACTACAGACAAAGATTAACTCAATGGTGTGAAAGGTGTTAGGTGAAAATTAGAGACTGAGATCCCACTGTGCCATGTAGAAAAGGATGGGAACAGATCTTAGACCATGTTCTCACCCATGATGCTGCTACCAGGAGGGCAAGTGAACTGTGTTCTGGTCAGTGTTTGCTCTATCCAGAATTGAAAAAGCAACCCTGCTGTTGAGGATTTGGAAATGTGAAATCACTAAGGACTGTATGGAGACGTACAGCCTACCCACAGGATGCTAGGAACGGTCCTTTATCACCTACCTAGTAGTCAGGACCACAGGCCAGATATGAATAAGACACAAAGCACTTAGTCAATGGTGGTTTGGGTAATTGAGAGAAGAAAACTTAAGCTTGAATATAAATTTTAACTTGAAAATCATAGAAAATAGATATTTTGTAAGCACCCATTAAGATGTTCTACAGCTTACTGAATAGGAACACTGTGAAAAGGGAGGAGAGCCACATAGTTATTCAATCATTATCTCATTTTGGTAGCAATAAAAGACTCCTCCAAGTAATCAGCACAAGTTTCTAAGACTGAAAGAATGAAAAAATGAAGGAGAGCGACTCAGGAAAACCTACCTCCTGCAGGTCCTCTTCAGCCCCTCTATTTTGCATTAAAAAGGCAGAACATATCCTAAGGTAAAT
>PVKN010030486.1:0-12750 GCA_004027915.1 Capromys pilorides
GTATTTTCTTGGATTGAAAGCTGATTTCCCCTTAGCACTGAGGGACATTAATTGTTTACTTTTTGGCATTTGAAGTTCTTGGAAATGAGAGGCTTTGAAGATAATTTAATTGCATGCCTATGTCTTATAATATGAAGAACTACTTTGAAGATAGAAATATGCAATATAACGACCGCTGTTCATTTCCTAAAAGAAAAAAGGGTAGGTTGCAAACTGTACCTTTTACCCCTAATATTTCTTTGCGTGTTTTCTAAAGTAAAACACACTGTCCAATATAACCATAAGATAATTATAAGATTCAGGAAGTTTAATGCTAATCATCAACTAGCTTAAAGCCATATACCCATTTTTCCAGTTATACTGATGACACCCTTTTATCTCTGTGTCCCTCAGGACCAGCTTGAGTCTTGGGTCCCTTGTGGTATTAGGCTGTCATTCTTCTCTCTACCCCTTGGATCTGGGTCAATTCTTCAACCCACTGAAATGTCTTTTCTTTGAAAAATGACAAATTGATACTATAGTGAGCCTTTGTCCCTAAACAGCTCCCTGCATCACCACCTCCAAAAACTCAAAAGTTTCTCTAAAAATGATTTTGCACTTGTAAAAATAGCACTGATTATTCCTAGCCCTCGCATGATGGTCTAACCCACCTGTCAGCTTACAGACCGGGGTCATGCTCAGCTACACTGACTATGCTCAAACTGTCACCATCATGTCCACTCTGGACCCGGGGGGCAGTCAAAACAGGGAGGCTTACAACTCATTTGTCAACGGGACTAAAGTTAATCTCAAAAGTGCACAAATCTCTTATTTCATTCCATCCAGGGAATCTAGAAGGACATGACATTTATAAGCTGAGGTAAATCATGCTAGCACCGAACCAAGCCAAACTAAAAGCAACCCCAGAATAGATCAAAGATGTGGTGTGGCTTTTGAACTGCATGGTTTATTCTGAATGCTGATTTTTTCCAAGCAAACCAGCCTTTAAACTAATCTTTTTGATACAGAGGTTGATCAACAAAGGAACATAATTTCTGGAAAATAGTATTTCTAAAATGTATGTCTAAGAGAGACATTGAGACCCCTAACAATCCTTTCCTTTTCTCTTACTTCCTTTTAAATTTTCTACGAGTGGATTCTGAATTATGAAGAAGTATGTGCATGAATGATTGCAATCTCTAAGTCCTGAAAGGAAGTTTCTTTTGGAGTCCGGCGTTAACTTATTTTTATGGAGATCCTTCTCCCCTCCCTTTAGAGAGAAAAAGAACAATTTTCTTGTCCTGCGGCAGCACTTGTTTGCTGCTAACTTGTCAGCTTGCCTTTCCAATGATAATACTTTGCTATGATTTACTTCCTCTACCTCCCAGGCACAAGGGTGACTATGTGTGTGATCAGTTTATGTAGCCCTGTTAGTCCTTTGAGATCCTTGGGTTTGACCATAACTTTGGTTTTTCTTTTGCTCAGAGCTTCCTTTCAATGCCATGCAAGCAAGCTGCAATTTTGAGGAAGACTTCTGCAACTTTTACCAAGATAAAGAAGGTGCAGGCTGGACCCGTGTGAAAGTAAAACCAAACATGTATCGGACGGGAGACCATACGACAGGCTTCGGTAGGCAAAAGCCTGGCCCTGTGGTACATTTGGGGGCAGTGTCCATGCATCCATGGACCACTGGCCATGCTTACGATGACTTCAGCAAAGAAAAAGGCAGCTGCATGAAGCAAAGGTCATCAGTAACGCTGCTTGACCTTATTTAAAAACTCTAGTTCAGACTGGTATGCAAAAAAAAAAAAAAAGCATTTGCCAGATAATTAACCTTTGGAAATGACTTTACTCTTCATGTTAAGTGAAATACTTCTGGAAAACCAAGACTTTCCACTTAAATGAAATCTCTAGAACAGACAAAGCTATGGAGATTGAAGGCAGATTCATTGGTGCTCATGGAGAAAGAATGACTCTCTACTGGTATAGCGTTTCCTTCTGAAATTATAAAAATGTCCTGGAACTAGATAGTGGTGATGGTGGTAGAGCACCACAAATGTAGTAAATAATACTGAGGTGTACACTTTAAAACAGTTAAATTGTTACATTTTATATAATGTCTTTTGCTACAATAAAAAGTATAATATGGGGAGAAAAAAGCTATTGAAAAATATTGAGTGGCATTTAATGTAGATATCTCTAAGGAGCTCTTAGAATCCGAAGTTTGAGTCATGTGTACATACAGGTGTCTACTACTTTAATGACATCCTCTGTGGGTCTCATCACAGGGGTCTCACTGGAGCAAAGATTGGTAGGAAGAGCTGTTTCAGAGGGTGTAGGGTCTTATTCATTTATTGATCAAGTTTTTATATTCTGAGCACTGAAGTGAATTTACCTGGAAGTGGAGAAAGATGAAATTCCAAGGCCTCTGACTTGCAAAGGCCCCGAGAAAGGCCTTGGAAGGAATCCTTGCCACCTTAGTACCTACAATTTTGTGTTCTCTTCTTAGAGATGGCTGAAGTTAAGGAATTACAGGCCCTACCAAACTACTCTAACCTGGCCAATCTGCAGGAAACAGTAAGTCAGATACAAATCCCACCTTCCCAGGTTGGCAGTCATTCCCACAGGCAAGAGAAACATCAGACAAATGTATACACAAAGTAGCATATAGAGTGTGACTAAAAACGTATAGTCCATTTTTTAAATTAAAAATGTATTACAGTCAAGGATATGTGGCCATTAAGCCTCCTCAGAGTACTCCACTTCATGCACACTTGTCCTTCATTCCAACCACTCTCTTTTTAAATTTTTTTTTAAAATTTGTTTATTTGATACAGGGTTTCACTACCCAGCCAGACTCATAGTGATCCTCCTGGCTCAGCCTCCCCAGTGCTAGGATTACAGTCGTGCACCAAAATGCAGTGTCTCAGTGGCCAGCAGAGTACCCAGGGTCCCAGGGCCAGCAAAGTATGCAGTACCAACGATCGAACCCAGACCCTTGTGCTTACTACGCAGGTGCTTAGACCACTGAGCCATCTCCCCAGCCCCTCTAGCCACTTTCCAAAGCAGCTGTGGAAGGCTTCTTTTGCAAGGGTCTCTAGGTGCATTGTCGTGGCTGCCTAGGTGCCTGAACTGGTCAAGACATTTACAGCAATTTCTGCCGAGGTGGTGTGTCCTCATCCACTTCATTTACTGGAGCTGACTGCAATGGATTCCTGGTTCATGCTCCAAGTAGAAAGGCAAACATTTTAGAAAGTGGCAAAATGTGATATGTATGTTTAAAGTGAGGGAAAGTTTTATAGAGTATCTCATGACCATGTGTCTTTTACTATAATAAAATCATTTTAGAAAAAAAATGTAGCATTCATTTTTTTATTATTATTATACCTTGTAACCAGAGGTGGTAGCAAATGCTGTCATGGAGGAAAACTTTCCCCCTACTATTTTAGCTTCTGTGATTGAAACCAAAAATTAAACTAACATAAAATAGATTGATTGGAAAAAAAATACATTTTATTTACTATTTTTATTGCATATAAAAGCCTTCATTAAAAACTGAAGACCTAGAGAAATATAGAGGCCTGAGAGCTTATACAACATCTTCAACAAAGCATGACAAAGTAGTGGAGAAGGCACAGGAGAGAAAAAGGGCTTAAGGCGTAGTAAACTGTGGACAAGGAACCCAGGAATACATGGAGGAAAAGAATGAAGAAGAAGGGCTGCCTTACTGAGGTAGTCTGCACAGATCTGCCTGGTGTCGCTTCCTACTCATTAGCAATACAAATGTTCTTCCCTTCCCAGAACAGGGAAAGCACCTGGAGTATGACCTGCTTTTAGGTAGAAAGTGAAAGGACAAAGAGTCCTTCCTGCCTCTGCTTTTTCTCAAATCCCATCTGTACAAAGCAATCAAAAGCCAAAGCAACATATTTTGGGGTGACGTGTCTTGTTTTGTTTGGTTTGGTTGGGGTTTTTTAATGTATTTGGTACAGGGTCTCATTGCACAGCTCCAAGTAGGAAGTAATGATCCTCCTGTTTTCAGCCCTCCCAGCACCGGGGTTACAGGAACGCCACCACCTCAGCATACCCAGGGGCAAGGCCAGAGCCACACGTGGTACCAGGGATCTAATCCTGGTCGCTGTGCTTGCCTAAGTAGGTGCTTAGTCCAGTGAGCTATCTCACTGGCCCTGAGGTGACATCTTTTGATTCTCTCAGTGCCATGGAAGAAGCAGAGTGGACTCTTGAGAACAGGGAGGGGAAAACCAGATTTGGACTAGGGACCTAGGGCAGGTTTCTCTGAAAGCAACTACATTTAGCTGGTATAGTATGAGTGATCCAGATAGAGGATGGCTGACAAGAGATTACTCGGGCTTCTTGTGTTCGGGGAGAAGACAAAATATCAAACTGAGTTTGCATCCTGGAGCTTCCATTTTCACTTTCAAAATTATAATTTTCCTTGTCTCTTTTTTACCTATCTTTATTTCTTGTAACTCAACCAGAATCCGGGCAGATCTAAAATAGTAGGCAACCTAAAGACTTTAGGAGGTTTTTCCTTATAATAGAGTCTCATAGATGTGTTCCATGACTGAAGCCACAGAAGTTACATTCTGTCCTCTCTCATTTAAAGTCACTGCTGGCAAGTTCCACTACTTCAATAAATTGCCCATTTAATATCTGGTGTTACTGGGTTTTGGGTGATCACGTGTCCTTCTAAAAGTGGTTTCTAGGTTCTTTCTGTATGCAGTAACGGTAGCAAGGTTTTACGTTTATTAGAGAAGGAAAAGAAACATACACTGCACAGTGAGTTTGGGCCAAGTCAAAGTAAGAAAAGGGGTATGCTCTCGGGCATGAAAGTGGACCACAGTGATAGCCAGGCGTGGTGGCGCATGCCTGTAGTCCCAGCCCTTGGGAGGCTGAGGCAGGAGGATTGATGTGAGCTCAAGACCAGCCTGGGCTACAAAAGGGAGCTCAAGGCCAGCCTGAACTGCATAGCGAGACCTTGCCTCAAAAAGATGAAAGAAAGAAGAAAGAAAGAAAGAAAGAAAGAAAGAAAGAAAGAAAGAAAGAAAGAAAGAAAGAAAGAAAGAAAGAAAAGAAAGGAAAAGAAAAGAAGACCACATTGGAAGAGCACAGCAGTAGAGGGCTCATGGTAGCTGCTTCCCAGCCAGCCTGCCGTGCCCTCACTACGGCACCTCACTAGGATAGATTATTTTGAGCTGTTGCACTAACTGTTTTGTTTTGTTTTGTTTGCAGGCTATTACTTGCTGGCCAACACAAAGTTTACATCTCAGCCAGGCTACATTGGGAGGCTCTATGGTCCCTCCCTACCAGGAAACTTGCAATATTGTCTGCGTTTTTATTATGCCATCTATGGTTTTTTGAAAATGAGTGACACCCTAGCAGTTTATATCTTTGAAGAAAACCACGTGGTTCAAGAGAAGATCTGGTCTGTGTTGGAGTCTCCCAGGGGTGTGTGGATGCAAGCTGAAATCACCTTTAAGAAGCCCATGCCTATCAAGGTACAGTAGACTCCATATATTTTTCATCGCTTTTCGCTTGCTGGACTGAATTAGTAAAACTCTGTTAGGCTACTGTCAGTTGAGATGGGTTATTTTCCTGCTGTTCAAGTTGATGGATCTAAGGTAGGACAGAAGAATAAAAAATAGGCAGAAAGGAGACAAGGAAAATGGTAATTTTAAAAACACAAATTGGGGCTGGCAAGATAGCTCAGCAGACTAAAGTGCCTGCTTAAGCAAACACAGGGACCACAGTTCAATTCCCGGTACCACATGCTGTGCCAGCCCCACCCCCAGGCCTGGCTGAGCCAGCCAGAGTCTGGGTATAGTGGCACATGCCTGTAATCTCAGTGTTGAGGAGGGCAAAAACAGGAAGATCACTATGGGTCCAAGCTACGTAGTGAGACCCTGTAACAACCAAATACATTAAAAGAAATAATAAAAATAAATGAATAAAAACACAAATTGCAGCTTCTGGGCATAAACCCAAGTTGTTCATTGCATTATTTTTCTCTTTCCCTAGAATACAATAAGCCTGAACATTTCCCTTTCACCTGCAAATGGGTTCATTCTTTTTTCCCTTGCAAATGGTTCTCTTTCCCCTATGAAGAGACTACCTTTTCATCTGTAAATTAGGAAACCACCTCAAACATAAAAAGTGATCCCAACTGTGGGACAGCCATCCTTCCCTACCCACCAACCCAAGACCATCGATTTCTACCACAGAGCACCTTTCTCACGTAAATTAGGCTACCAACCAGAGCACATCAATTGTTTTAGTATGGCTGGGCCATCCTCCCCCACCCACCAGACCAAGAGCAAGACTATATATTATCAAATTCCATAGATTCCACCACTGAAAACTTAACCCAGTTCCACCTTGTCATGTATCTCATTTCTCTGGTCACCCACACTCCACTCTTAAGTACACCATAATCTCTGCCTAATAAAACCTTCCCACAACTCTGACACATCCTGAAAATTCTTTATCCGCGATAGGAGTTAGGAACCATGCAAATTTAGTCTACAAAAAGAAAGGCAGGTTAAATTTCAAGTTTAGGAATCTCTCAGACCCATACCAGTGATGTCCTTTTTTTTCATGTATTTGGTAATAAGGTCTCACTACATAGCTCAAACTCATATTTATCCTCCTGTCCTCCTGTTTTCAGCCTCCCCAGTGCTGGGATTACAGACATGTATCACCACACCCAGACTTGGTGGCTGGCTCAGTGTGCCCGGAGGTGGGGCCAGTGTGGCGTGTGGTGCTGGGAATCAAACCCCGGTCTCTGTGCTTCCCTAAGCAGGCACTTAGTCTGCTGAGCATTCTCGCCAGTCCTAATGTCCTTTTCCATAGTCTACCCCAGCAATGTGCAAGTCAGTTTTTTAGCTGTTTACTGTTTTTTGCATCTCAGAATCATGGCTACTTGGGGGATTTAATTATTCTCTCTTAAGATTCTATGACAATGGTCCTAGATGGCAGTGTATGAAAATGTTCTATCTGTGTTTTGCACTCTTCCCTCCTTATATAAGCATATACATATGCACATGAGCACACACACACACACACATTCTAGTGAAAATGCTAGAATTTAAAAAAAATAAACTCTCTAAGTTTTGTCTTGCAGTAAGCCTTCAAGGCAAACAACCAAGACCTCTAGTTGAGCAAAGGATGGCCACTGGTGTGCCAACCCTGTTCCACAGATAACTTAGTTAAGGGAAGCTGATTTTGATAGCAACAAGAATACAAAAACACCTTTATTGCAAGAGGAGTACAAAAGAAAGCAGCAATCTCCCAGACTTCTTCACAGTGTTTGGTTTGCAGTTTCGCTTTTGGTTTCATTATCTTTTTTTTTCAGTACTGGGGCTTGAACCCAGGGCCTTGCACATGCTAGCCAAGCACAGTCACTGTTGCCATGAGACAGGAAGGTATAGTCCAGGCTGTCACGTACAGCTAGCAATGAACTGCAAAGCACACACCCTGAAGGCAAGGGAAAATAGCTTTGTTTATTGAAGATCACGGGAAGTTGTGCTGGCGCAAGTCCACACCCGCCAAGATATGGCACACACTGTAAACTCATGCTGAGGTGACAGGGAAGCAAGAGCCCTGCACCCAGGTCACAGCACACAGCAGCAACCCAGTAAATCAGGCGTCTGAAACGTAAAGGGCGCAAACCTCAGCCCAGATGCTTCCCCCAAATCTCTAGGTGTGATTGACAGAGCTGATTGACAAAATGCTGTGCCATCTCAGGGTCTCTCAATATGCATGCTTGGTCCACAATTCACTCTGATCTTAATGACATGCATGACATGCACTGCATATTTAAGAACCCTTAATGAGCTGGGAGTAGGGTGAAGGTGACTGAAGGTAAGGCCAGGAGATCAGAGAGCTCCTGGTTTTCGTTTTATTGCTGTTATTACTGTTTTGAGTTTTTTTTTTGTTTTTTTTTGTTGTTGTTGTTGTTATTAAATAGGATCTCCTTATGTAGTTTAGGCTGTCCTCGAACTCATAGCTTTCCAAGTGCTAGAACCACAGGCAGACCATCTCCTAGGGTTTTATTTTATTTTTTTCTCTCTCTCTCTTAGGACAGTGGAAGGAAAAATGGCCCTCATGTGCTATTTACAATTCAGTAGGTGGAAAAAGTGACTCCCTCAGCTCTGTTGTTTCTAAATGTACTATTTCTACTGAGTCACACTCCCATCCCTTTTTAAATTTTACTTTGAAGCAGAATCTCACTAAGTTGCACCTTCTGCTCTCAGACTTGCAATCCTCAAACCTAGCCTCCTGAGCCGGGAGACTACAGACATGCGCCACCATGCCTAGCTCCCTATAACTTTAATACACCTAAATATCCATTTTTTAAGCCATTAACTTTAGACACTTTTGAATCTCTTGACACTTTGCTATCTAAGATAAATTGATTTTCATCTCCACATTTCCTTTCACTTCTCTCTCCCTCTCCACTTCTCAAATTCTCTTAGATATACAATTACTTGGACATTTTCATGGCTTATAACATTATATATTCCAACAATTAAGCCTTCCATGCCTTGCCTTTGGCTGGATTTTCCAGCATGGACCTGTTGGCATGATAGAAAGAACAAGTCTGCCTTTATGTAGAGCCATCCATCACATTACCAGATTTTAACATCTCTAATGGTTGCAACAACTGAAATTACGTGCACACATTTCCAGATAGCCCCAGAGGGACCATATCAGCCATTGGTCCATGAGTTGCTCCTGGAAATTAAAATCAAAACCCAGTCTCACTTGCCATTTATGTCTGTCCACCTACAATCAGCTGCTGGGCATCAGAGTTAAGATGGACCCTTCCCCTGCAATAACCCTTTGGCATCTTCTTGCTCCTCCGAGAAACGCTGTACATGCTCTGATACCAGCCGCCTCCCCAGCTTCATCTCTTTCGCTCTTCATCTAATCACCCTGAACAATCAACTCCTGGAGCATACCGTTCTCTGACTTTGCACCACTATGCACACTGTTACCTTTACCTAGACTTCTTATTTAACTTTTTTCTTTTGTCCTATGGATTTGACTCAGGGCCTCACACAGGCCCAAGCCCATGATCTCCTTCATTAGGTCTCAGACAAAAACCTCATTTTCTTCTGAGGAGACCTTGCCTGACTCTAGTCCCCAGAATCAAGGAGAGTTCCCTGGGTGTCCTGTGCTTTACCTGCACCCAGTGTAACACAGTGGTTAGGAACATAGGCACAGGAATCTCGGGTTTCAAATCCTAGTTGTACCACTTCTAAACTAAATCTGCAATCATGGTCCATTGTGGGATTAAGAGATCAGAGAGATCAATGGGTGAAACAGGAGAATTTATTTCGGTACACTCCGGCTCAGCAGACAGTGTGCCAGGGCTGAGCCCTGAACAAAGAAAGAGCTCTAGATTTATGCAGATGGGTGAAGAGGTTGGTCTCTCTAGTACTGCTTAAGCTTGGGGAAGTTGGCTTTCCTTTTTAGGTTTTACTTCAAGTTGGTTTTCTTCGTTTCTTTCTTTTTATTTCTTGTGAAAAAGCTAGCAGGGCACTGTACACAGCTGGTGAGCAGTAACTATCTATTGCCTGACATCTAGCAGGGCAATATTCTGATTTTTAGGCAGGGGCTGTTGATCCTCATTAAAATCACATGGGGAGATTTTAAGATGCCAATGCCCCCATTTTATCCCAAACGTCATGAAAGCAGACAGATGGAGATAAACATACATCAAGTTTTTGATGCCTTGCTCTGGAGCCACTACTGGAAGAAGGAAGCAGGGCAAGAGCTGGGAATCCACATTTTACTAGGACCCCCATGTGGCTCTAGCATGCAGCATCAAGAACTATTGCGCTACAGATTAACCACAATAAAAAGCAGAAAAGGAAGCAAGGAGCAGGGCTGCACCTCTGTAAGCCCAGCACTCTGCTAGTCTGAGACAAGAGGATCACAAGTTTAAGGCCATCCTGGGCAACTCAATGACTTAGCAAGACCCTGTCTCCAAAAACAAGTAGGGGGCTGGGGAGATAGCTCAGTAGAATAAGCACTTGCCTGGCAGAAGTAAGGACCCAAGTTCAATCCACAGTCCCACAAAAACAAAACAAACAAACACACACAAAAAAAAAAAAAAAACAAGTGGGGCTGCTCTGGGGATGTTAACTCAGGAAAGGAGCATGAGTTTAATTCCAGATACCATAAAAATAAAAATAAGCAAAATGAAAAACCTAAGAAAGACCCTGTGGTTTAGGCTGGTGTCTGTATGGGACAGTATGAGACAGAGACCAGCCAAGATCACCAAGCTTGTGTAAAGACAACATGATGTGAAATTTATTGTGCCTGCATGCAGGCAAGCAGAGAACCAAAAGTCCCTCTACAAGGAACAAAAAGAAGCAGGCCATTTTTACAGGGCTTGAAAGAAGGCAAAGGACATTATGTGCAAAAATCTTAGTAAACATCAGTGGTCAGAGTTCTCTGGATGTCTCATGTCAGTGGGCAAAGTTCTTGAGGCATCTGATGTAAACGCTTGGGCATCTTCAGACGTCCCGGTGCTTGGAAGATTCCGTGGTCCTTCTTCTCTTTTACAACATCTTGTGCTTGCCAAGGGTACTGGTGCTGAGCTGAGGGCAGTGCCTCTTCTGGCAGACAGGTTGGGTACTGGGACAGTCACATGCACAGCAAACCTGGCAATAGCCAGTTACACCTCTGAAACCAAAGGGCTAGGCAAGTGCACATCTGTGTAGGTGCCCGCCCTAAAATGCTGACAGCTTGCTCACAGCGGAGTTGGGTAAATAGTCCTCCTGCTCCTAGAAAGCTATGGGCAGTGCTGTGGTCCTTCTGTATACTTTTTAGTCAGAGAAAACCCTTTCAAAGCATGAAGCAAGAGTTATCCAGAAATATAGCACCAAAACCTGAGTGATTGTTCCTCACATGCAGCTTCTGTCTGCAGAGCTACATATTTCTCTAGATATTCTTGCAATTTAGAAAGGTTAAGTCACAAAGTACCCAAAAGAAGCACATAGCAAATACTTGCCAGGTGCTACAGTTCATCTAGGAGCATTTGTAGGTGGCTCTCTATGGTTTAATAATTCCATACTTAGCTTATTCTAAATTGATAACAGCGTAAGATATTCTTCTGAGCACACTGAGCTTAGTATGCATTTATCTTAGTCAGAATTTGTAATGATCAAGATTCTGAAATGAATTTGCTGGAACTTCTAGAGAACTCCAGTTCAACCTGGATCACAACAGGGAACAAGTTGGCTGCTTGTCTCAGTTACTCTTCTTTCATTGCTGGGACAAATACCTGACACCCAAAATGAAGGAAGGAAAGGTTTGTTCAGCTCAGTTACTGGAGGTTTCAGTGCATATTCGGCTGGCTCCAAGGCTGAGTGGAACAGGGCAGAGAGCATCCAGTTCATGGCAGGGGGACAGCAACAAAATGGTGACAGAGGCAACCAACCAACCAGGGCAACAGAGAACAACAGAGAGACTGTATCTCTGTCTCTCTTATATTATATTCAGGCTCTCTGCCTCAGACTGTCTGCCTCAGGCCATACTCATAATCCCAGCAGTACTCAGACCCATAATCCCAGCAGTACTAATACACGTAAACTCAGTGTATCATGAGTTAGTCCAAACTCTAAAAGTTCCCACCCCCTGACACAGACCATAACACTGCTTATCATGTATCTACTTGGTTCTGAGCAACATATTCACTCTGATTGAATCATTGAGCAACAGTATGCGACAATAGCTCATTCCAAATTAGTAGGTGAAGAAACTGAATTTCAACAAGTTAAAATAGTTTGGTTCTCCTTGTTTCTTTGCCACTTTTCCAAACTCCAGACAAAAATCCTTGAGATACTGCTAGCATTCATCTCAAATATGCCCCTTGTCTAGCTCTCCAGCTCCCAACCCCACTTTACAAACTATCATTTTTGCCTAAATTACCTCAACAACTTCCTAATTAATTCTTGTCCTTCCTTGCTCTGCCTATACTCCACATGTGGCTGCTAAAAATCACCATCTCCAAACAGAAGTCAGATGATGGCACTTCCCTTCCCCACACTGTGGTGTAGTACAGTGCCATTCCCTCCTGTGGCCTGCAAGGCCCTGCGTCATCCAGTCCTTGCCCACACTGCTGACTTCATCTCTTTCTACTCTACTCATGGTCACACAGGCCCACAGGACTTCTCTCTGTCCCAGTTTCTTTCTCCATCTTCATCCTCAGATAATTCCTCATCATATTGCTCAGTGTATGCTTAGCAACTGTCCCAATCAAGTCTGTAGTTCCAGCACTCAGGAGATTGAGGCGGGAGGATGACCATGAGTTTGAGGCCAGCCTGGGCTACATAACTAGTTTAAGGCTAGCCTAAACTACATAATGAGGTCCTGTCTAAGAAGGAGGAGAAGAAGGAGGAGGAGGATGAGGAAGAGGAGAAGATGAGGATGAAGAGGAGGAGGAGAAGAGGAGGAGAAAGAAGAGGAGAAAGAGGAGGAGGAGAGGAAGGGGAAAAGGGGAAGGGGAAGGAAAAGGGGAAGAAGAAGGTCATTATCCCAATCTGAAACTATCTAATTTATCTGTTCATTTTGGATCCCTCTTAGAAAAACAATCTTCTTGAGAAGCAGGGCCTTGTTAGTATTACTCATTTCTTGTCTACAGTGTCTGGCAATGTACCTGGTATGAAGTAGATCATCAGCAATATTCTACCCAGTACATTTTGCTTTTGTGCACATGTGGTCAGTGAATGCATAAGCACATGG
>PVKN010030487.1:0-12720 GCA_004027915.1 Capromys pilorides
TTTTCCGCAGGACCAGAGTTTGAACTCACGACCTTACACTTGCCAGGCAGGCACTTGTGCCATGGAGCTATCTCCCCAGCCTCAGTGTTTTTGAGACAGAGTCTTGCTATATAGTTTAGGCTGGTCTTGAACTCATCATGTATAATAGGATGATGTCCTTGAACTCATGATGATTTGCCTGCCTTAGCTTGCTGAATGTTGAGTGCTGGGATTATAGGTGAGAGCCACTACACCCAGCTAGATTTTTTTTTCTTTTCTTTTCACTTTATTTATTTATTTATTTTTAAAACAAAGGCCTCACTTTTTAAAACAAAATGTATCAGTTATTTAATTAGGTTCTTAGTAAGAAATTTAGAACACTAATTTATGAGGATAAACTCCATTTGTCAGAGCAAAAATGGATCACTGGTAGCCCTGGAGCTGAGGAACAGCTTTGATTTTTGCTGAAATCTGTGAGTCCACTGCTTTCTGATCCACCTTGTGCTGTTCTGAAATCTGCTATCTTTCTCAGCGTTGAAGATCTCGCCTTCCTGATATCTGGGTTTCTGCAGCTGCTTCTTCTTGAAGTAAGCATCAGTGAGGTGTTTGGGGATTTTCACTTTGCTGATAGCAATTTTTGTAGAGGTGGCAATGAAAAATTTCTAGTGTGTTCTTCATAGAGGAACATGATTAAGGGTAAAAGGCCCCGTCACAAGTAGCACACCACTGGCTAACTGCTCCAGGAAGACCCCCTCTCTTGGCTCTGTGAAGCCTGGTGAGGATGGTCAAGATGCCAGGAGTGACGCTAGCTGGAAGTTTCCTCACAGGCTGACTGAAGGGTTTCTTGACATGGCTCAAGAGCTTCCAGGGCACACCTTCCGTAGGGCAGTATTTAGGCATTTTCTGAAGCTCAACTTCCCGGGTACCTCCATTTTTGTCCTCACTTACTGGTTTTATGACCGTAGCAAGAACTTTCTCCTTTTTCTTCTCAACCTTTGATTTGGTAGCTGTGTACTTTCTCATGTACAAAGCCTTTCTGCAATACATAGCAGATTGGGAGTATCTACCAATTCCTCTAACCAGGACAGGATTTCTGCTACAGTAGGGCTGCCCTTTCTTGGACTTTTTTGCCTTCTTCACCTTACCCTTTTTACCAGTATCACTGACAGAAGCTTTCTTGGCTTCAGGTTTCTTCTCTTCAGTGTCTGGCTTCTCAGTTTTTACACTTGCCATTTTGCAAGATGGGAAAGAAAACTAAGTTTTCTGACTTCTGGTCTGAAAGGCCTCACTAGTTAGTACTGGCTGGTCTTGAATTCACTATGTAGCTCAGGCCGGACTTGAACTCATGGTGATCCTCCTGCCTCAGTCTCTGAAGTACTTGGATTACAGGTAGGCACCACCATGTCTTGCTCTGGTAACAAATTTCATGGCTTGGGGACACTGAATTATAAATATCAGCTCTACCCCTGGTGGAGCCCAGTTCCCAGAGCAGGTGGACTTTCTTTTCACAGATCGTCAGGAGTGAGGCCTATCCTATCCTGGAGCAGCCTTTGAACTCAGTGCTACCTGTGGGCTGTGCTCTTGGTTCCAAGTATTTTCCAGTAAGGCTTCCAGGTCTCCTGCTCCAGGGCCAAGGTTCTGCACCTCTGGCCCCAGGCAGCCACAGTGTCACTCAAATAACTCTAGTCACCTACCTAGCTTTTGCCATTCCCTCTTACTTCTTTTTCAAGATTGGCTTTGCATGAGAAGCTGTTCTGTGTTAACAATTTTGAGGACTTCAGGCTATCTCAATTGCCTGTATTGGCAGAAATAGCAATCACCAGCAGTCAAATAGGTTAAGGTGTAGCTCAGGCCTTTGGTTGCTTCTGCATCTCAGGGGTGACTTGGTAGACAAATTGGAGCGGTTCTTTGAACTCCTGCTCCACCTGATGCTCACTGGCCAGACAGCACTGGTGTATCTCGCTCAACCTTGGTATAGCACTACCCCTGAGCTCCATGTCCAGGAGTGTGAGTGAGGCCTTCTAGCCTACACTGTCCCCCAAAACACAGCAGGGGACTGAGCAGGCAAGCACATGAACTCTGACTCTGTCTACACCTGGCCCTCAGTCCCAGTTCTGTCACTATTCCCAATTCTTAATCAGAAATTAGGTCTTTTTCCCTCTCAGAACTGTAGAACCCATGACAAGGCCAGGTGCTGATTCAGCAGCAGAATTCTCATTCTTGACAAAGAAGGGCATGGGAGGTTATAGACCCCAGGCTAAAAATGTGAGGATATGAGAGGAGAAATATTCCTCTTTTCTGGGAGTGGGCAGAGACTGTGCAGGAATTTGGATACTTCTTCTTTTTGTTTCTTTTGTTGTTCTTTCTGGTTGTTGTCATTGGGACTGTCCTGTGCTGGGACATGCTGAATGGATTTTAATGAGGTTCAAGGTTCCCTATACTCAGTCAACTGCCCTAGATCTAGGTAACCACCCTAGAGCCAACTAGTTTCAGCTGACCCACTGAGAGAGACCTCTGCCTACAGGCTTCCTGTCCTAAAAGACAAACAAGGTTAGGGTGGAGTACAAATTCAGCCAGGTCACCTAGGAAATACAAGATTAAGGTGGGGTACATCATTAACCTAGTTGTGGGATCAAAGGCTAATTATTTTCCTGTGAACTTCAGTACTTTCAGATATAAAATTAGGTCAGGCTGAGTATATAGGTCTCAGCTAGTGGCCAGGTTAGTGTGTCCAAGGTCTCCAGTGCACCCACATCCACACGCAAACACACACATACACACAGCACACACACACACACACACAGGGGTAGTAATACTCTACTATACCTGTTTTACCTGATCATATTAGTAAAGATCAAATAATCACTGAGTGACACTGGGCATGGTGGTACATACCTGTAATCCCAGTACTTGGGTGGCTAAGGTAGGAGGATCACTGAGTTTGAGGCCAGCCTAGATTGGACAGTGAATTTAAGGTCAGCTTAAATTACATAGTGAGACATTGCCTCAAAACAGAGTACAACACAACATGACAAAGCAACGACAACAAAAAACACCCAAATAAAAACAAGCACCATGTACCAAGGGCACTGACACAAGGTATGGTACTTGCTACCAGTGAACAACAGTTTTGTTACTTCCTGATCTCCCCTTACATCTGAGTCATCTAAAGTAAAGCAAAAAGAAGCACCCAAATTCCTGGACAGTCTCCACCCACTCCCAGAAAAGAGGAATACCCCTCCCATTTTTTTACTTTGTGTGCATAACCTCTCACCCACTCCTTTGCCAAGAATAGAAAGTCTACTTCTTAGTTAGCACCTGACCTTGGTACATCCTTGATCCCATGCATGGGCAGAAGCTCTGCAAGATTTCACTTCCTTTGCTGTCAAGGTGACCATGCAGCCCTTACATATGGGTGCTGGTGAAGGACAAATGAAAGCACGGTGGACAGTGAGTGTTCCTCACATTTGGAGCAGCAGCAGCTCAGCAGGCACTTCTGGGGTGGATAAAACCAGGCAGGTGACTCCAGAGGTGCTTCTGAGGACACCATAGCCCAGCCTGGAGGACAAAACTCCATGTGTGGTCCAGCCGGAGCCCAAGTGTCTAATGTTTTAGCAGTTTTCCATGTGTTTCTGAGGATAGGGACATTGTCTCAGTCTTCTTTTACCTTTCTGTGGTATGCAGAAAAGGTCCTACACAAAAGACATGTCAGTGATGTGTAATTCCTAACTCAGGTTAGGTGGGTGGGTAGAAAGGCCGGAGGAAAACTGAGTCATTTCTTGGCTGCTTATACGAGAGGCCTCAGCTTTGCTCCTTCCTAGGAGCCAGTGAAGGATGAGAGCAGAGTCCTTGAAAGAGGCCTCTTTCATAAGAGCCTTGCATTTGATATTTCCATTTCAATAGAGGAAAATACAGAATTGGGCAGTACAGATTCTTCCTCCCACATTGGACCAAGTTGCCCTTGGACAGTAAGAGGAATCATTCACAAGCTCTCCTCAAGTCACCTGGACACAGATTGGAGCTATGTAAATAGCTGGCAACATCCATTGGTAGCTCAGTTTGTATGTCTATCTACCTCCTTTTGGATACATCCTCATTCTTTTGGTTTTTCTTTTTTTTTTTTTTTTTTTGCCTTTTTGAGACAGAGTTGCAGTTCAAGCTGAGCTTGAATTTACTCTGTAGCCCAACCTGGCCTCAAACTCATGCTGATCCTCCTGCCTCAGGTCCCCAAGTTCTGGGATTACAGGCATGCATCCCCAGCCCTGGCCCAGCTCCTTGTTCATGTGATAGACACGTTGTGCCTCTTAGTCCCACTTATCTACCAGCTCAACGTTCTGCAAACATCACAGAATGAAGCCAAGAAGAAAAGGAAGATGTTTTTGGGAGAGCTTTTATTGGAAATGACAAGACCCACTCCTGGGTCTCCAGGAAGGGTCCTGAGTGGGTGGCTGCATGGCCCCTTGATCCAGAGCACAGGAATTGCTCAATGTTTGGAGGTCACTTATCACAGGTGGCTCTGTAGATTTAAATGACTAAATGAACCCAAGATCCTGAGTTCTTCAACATTTAAAAGGAAATTGAAATCTTAGGAAAAAACTGCTTAATTTACATTATAATTTCTCCAGAACTCAGGAATTTAGTAGGGAGTGAGTGCCTTACCTCTCTTCAGCGAGGAGTGGGGTGCACTGCATGCTGTCTGAGGAAGGCAGCATTTCATTGCATATAAGCTCCTCATAATTCAGGAGCTTAGTAGGGAGGGCTGCACCCCCCTTTAGCAGAGAGTCAGCTGTGTCCCATATTGGCAGAGGAAGATCATTTGTGGTCCCAAGTCTTGGTCCACTGTCTAGTCTTAATCCTTATCAATACGGCTGGCCACCCATCTCTATCTCAGGCTCTCCCTCTGGCTAGCTGCTCACTCAAAACTAACTGTAGAAACTATTTTCTACATTTACAAGTCATTATTGGTTCTAGGCCTCAAGCAAGCAAAGCAAGCACTCTACCACTGAACTACATTATCAGTCCATTTTATTTTATTTTTTCTGTTTTATTTTTGAAGTAAGTTCTAAGTTGCCCAAGCTTGCCCAAATCCTTCTGCTTCAGCCTCTTGAGTGGCTGGGGTTACAGGTATGTGCAAACATGCCCAGCACATGCCCCTTTTAATAGATGGAAAACAGAGAGGGAGAGAAATTGAGGGATTTGCTTTAGGAAAAAGACATCTCCATGTAGGGGCGCCTGGCTGCACTGGTGGCTCTATCCATGGTATCATGTGGCTTCCCCTTCTCTGCCTGTACGGACTTGGGACACCTATGGTGCACTCTCCTCCATCTCTGACTAGCAAACCAGAGATGGTCAGGGAAGTCACTTTCTGCTGTCTGGTAAAAAAAAGAGAGTAGCATTGCTTTGGGGCATTTAAAACAAAATTGGAAAGGCTGTGGCTTGCCAGAGCTCAGGTTCTCAGAAGTGGAGTCTTTGAGCTAGAGGGGCATCCCATCTCCTGCAAACTGACCTTCGAAAGGCTGCAGGTTTGGTTGGTCTTCTTTACAACAGGCCCTTTCCGGCAGCTAGCTAGAGACTGAAATTGAGCATAAACCGGTTCTTACGAGACAGTTTAACTTTTGCCAACACCAGTTGTAATTCCTGATTAATAAGTAATTTCCAAACTCTCTGTGGTTTAAAACTATATGAACTAGCCAGGCATGGTGGCTGGTGTTATTCCAGCACTCTGAAGGCTGAGGGATGAAGACTGATGTGAGTTTGAGACCAACCTAGGCTTCACAGGGAGTTCAAGGGCAGCCTGTAAGATCCTGCCTGAAGCAAAACAAAACAAACAGAAATCTGAGTACAGCTTGCATTTTGTGAGGGACGAGAGCATACTGGTATGACTGCTCAGTTTGTGTTTTCCCAGACTGCAATTCTAATTGGCCCCAAGTGAATGTAATTGTCTATGTTCTCAATTAAGTTGAGTTTATTCTTGTGGTTACTCTGTTGGGAATTAGCCTCTTCATTTATAAAATGAGGGTTGTCAGGTGACAAAATGACAATAAATTTAACTTAAAGATTTTTAAAAATTATTTATTTATTTTGTACAAGGTCTCAGTACTCAGCTTGGGCTCATAGTGGTTTGCCTGTCTCAGCCTCCCCAGCACTGGGATTACAAGTGTATGTCTCCATGTCCTGTTTTAGTGGCTGGCAGGGTGCACCTGGAACAGCATGTCATACTTGGATTGAACCCGGGTCTTTGCACCTGCCAGGCAGTCACTTAGACTGCTCAGCCATCTCCCCAGTCCTAACTTAAAGATTTTAATTGTTAATCTAGAATTGACAACCCTCCAAAATAGTTTATTTAACTAGCTTCTGAGTAAGGCAGCTAGATAGTGAGACAGAAGACAGGGTATGATAAAGTAGGGAAAATAATGTGACCTGTTAGTTAGATCCAGAGCACACACATAGCACAGGTTCTTCTTTACAGAACTCCAGCAAGCTTTCCACAGGACAGCCAAGACCTGATGTCAGCCTGAAGAGTGAGTGATTCAAAAAGGGTGATCTGCACTGAGCTTTTGCCACTGTCTCCTCTCTTCCACGGTGGCCCCCCTCACACTGTAGGGTGCATGTCTTTTCCTACTTCTACTTGGCCCAAACTCACTCCGCAGAGGCTGTTTCTTTTCCCACCTTTAGTGAAACTTCGTTATCATTTGTGCTCGTCTTGATCAATTCTTTGTTCAGGACACAGAGAATCTAGAAACCACCCTCAGGAGGAGACACCAGCACCCTAGAACCCAGGAACACTAGGGAAAGAACCCGAGATAATGGGGTGACCAGCCACATTGATGGGAATTAAAATCAGAACAAACACCAAACTAGGGACTGGGGATCAGGAATGGACCTCCTCAAACAGTAGGGAACACAGACCACTCCATACTAAAGGGAAGTGCAGCCCCTCCCTACGAACGGCTTGGGTTTTGAGAAGTTTAATTATGAAATAATCATTTTATTTCTCCTTTAAGCTCCCAGTTTGCTATACCTCTACATCCTGCATAACTGGATCAGAGAGCATAAGTTCCAATTGGTCATTTCAAATTCATGAAATGGGTCAGGCATGTTGGTGCATGCCTGCAATCCCAGAATTTGGGAGGCCAAAACAGGAGGACTGCCATGAGTTGAAGGCCACTTCCCAGATTCCTCTTCTGGAAAAACCAGGAAACTTTTTTATTTTTCTCCCTATTTTCAATTAAGACTGTAACTTCCTCCTTTTGGTTCACATATTCATTCCTCCACATCATGAAAGCTCGGTTTGCACAGCACCGACTTTTCAACATACTTCATTCCGTAAAACAGAGGAACAGTTCCAATGGGCTGAGCAGACCAGTTTGGCTTTATAGACAAAGAAAGTCTGCAAAAAGCAGAAACAAAAACAGAGTGTATTGGTAGCTTCAAAATTTCTTTTTTTTATAATTGGCATTGGACAGATAAACAAAAATTTCAGGTCACTTTTTTGGTGGGGGATATTAATTAAAGTAGAAAGGAGTTTAGGCTCCTGCTAATATTAGTTGCCCAGTTGGAAATTTGCCTGTCATCTCTTGTTCCTGGTTGCCCTGAAGTCATACAACAACCAGGTTTGCATTTAGAGCGGTGGCAGACCTCTTAATGTTTAGTTTGATCTGTTGAGGCCCAATGCAGGAGCTCCATCCCAAATGATGTCCTCCTAGTTTTTATTTAACAAGGTTTAATCAGATGCTCTCTGTGTTCTCTTGTAGCTCCTATGGTGGTCAGGTGTATGTTAGAACATCTCTGCAGAATGAGAGCAGGCCACTGAGAAAGCTCATAGTGGCCACAAGGCTAACAGTAGAGGTCTGTGTAGCTCCTGTTCCCCAGGTTAACATCAGATCTAGGCTGTCTGTCAAGTACTTGGTTGATTTCATACCAGAGGAATTGACCACAGCACTTTCTGGGTGGTCCCAGGTGTAGGACATGGAAACTATTTTTCATGTATGTATCCTAGATCTCCATGTGTCTCAGCTACTCTTCTCTAATTGCTGGGACAAATACTCAACACTCAAAATGACAGAAGGAAAGGTCTATTTAGTGCACAGTTACTGGAGGTTTCAGTCCATACTTGGCTGGCTCCAAGGCAGAGTGGCACAGGGCAGAGAGCATCCTCTCAAGGCAGCAGCAAAGAGCAAGAGCACAATGGAGAAGTAACAGCAACAAACTGGCTACAGAGAAGAAATCTGTCTCTCTTTAATTGCATTCAGGCTATCCACTCCAGGCGAGGGAAGTACTCACACCCATAATCCCAGCAGTACTAAGACCCATAATTCCAGCCTTGATCACAAATTAATCTCAAACTCTTAGAAGTTCCTGCCCCGTGACTGCATGAGGCTTTGAGGGAACAAGTAGACGCAAAAGATAACACCATGATTGACAGGTCATGTCCACTTGCCCAAATTTCTGGCTACACCCTAATCTCCTACCTCAGTTGTATTGGGTATTGTTAACTAAAGTTTCTAATTGTCTTAGATCCTGATGCTACTATCCTCTGGACTAGGTTCAGGTTTTCATAATCCTTCATTTCTATAATTACTATTGTTCCACTATTTTATGTTGAAAATACTTTTCTTTCCTCTAAAGAACTCCAGCAAGAATGATTTACTTGGGTAACACCTCACACAAAAGGTGAGGATAATAAATGACAAGGAAGAGGCTGGGCAGGAAGACTGGCTTTAGGTGGCTATAGGTGGTTTTCTGACTTCTGACTAATCAATTAAGTTGGAGCATTTTAGGCACTGCCTGTATTATGATACTTTGATTTTTTTCTTTTTATAGTCAAGGACTATACATTTTTTTTTTTAAATAGCCTTGGATTGCCATCCTCCTACTTCTGCCTCCACTGTAGTTACAGGCCAGTACTACCATGCTTAATTCACCTTATTTTTCTTATGGACCTGATAGAAAGGTTTTTTCCTATTTGTTTCCATGACTTCCCAGAAACCCTTTTTCTCTCTGTGTGTATCCTCTCAACAATAGTTTTTAATATCTAATTCAGAGTCAGATTTTTTTGTACACAGGAAAATACGGAATGCTTCATGGATTTGGGTGTCACCATCTCATGCATGGGCCAGGCCAATCTTCTTGCTGCTGTTCTAATTTTAGTATATATGCTGCTAAATCAAGTGCTCAGAGCCAGAATTGTGTGAATGACTAATTTTCTTTACAAGAATTCCAGGTCAAAAATATCTACGACTTTATCCTTGTACTACAGATGCTTTAAAATTCAACTGGAAATGCACCTGCTTTGGTTGCCTGAAGCCTTGTTAAAATCTGAGAAGCTGGGAGACGTGGCAAGCGTCTTGGGAGAAGCTAATTAGGAGATTGACGAGGGAGGACTTGTTGGCCCAGGAGTTCAAGGCCACCTTGGGCAATGTAACAAAGGTCTTTTGTGTGTATATTAGTGAGGATTGAATCCATGGCCTTCATACTGACCTACATCCTCAGCCCTTTTATTTCCTTTTCTTTTTTTTTTTCCAGACAGGGTCTTTCTATGTCATTAAATTGAGTAGGCTGAGCTCCATTTGTATCTTCCTGCCTCAGCCTTATTGGGGTTATAGGTGTGCACCACCAAGCCATGCTTTAAGGCTTTCTCTTAAAAAATATCTTAGAGACCAAAAATTATTTGTAGAAGTCTGGTTCACCTACTTTTAGTGACCCCCAGTGGAAGTAGTAGGGACCATGGAGACTTCCAAATTCACACTGTCAAATGGGAGGCTGAGGGGTTCATAGGAGGGCCGACGTTTAATCCTGTTTTTGACTAAAACTAACAATGTATAAAACTCCCAGGCTGAACCAGGTGTGTGGTGGCATTCTGGGCAACTGAAGCAGGAGGACTGCAAGTTCAAGTCTAGCCCAGGCAACTTAGTGAGACTCTGTCTTTAACAAGGGGGGGGGGGGGGGGCTGGGTGTGGCTTATTGTGAAGGCCCTGGGTTCAATTTCCAATACCACAAGGGGGCAAACAAACAAACAAACCAAAACAAAAGCCCTTCAAGGCAAGGGCTAGGAGTGCAGTTCAGTGATGGGGTACTTTCCTATCATGTACAGGCCCTAGGCTCCATCCATGCACCTCAAAAATAAACCAACCTTAAAAACCAAAATAACTAAGAGCTCCCAGGCTTAAAGGTTTAGTTAAATGTACATCAGTTCAACAGATTTATTCAGACTTTGCATGTTGGGGAAGGAGATGTGGGGAGTACGGTGAGTGGGTGCAAGGGAATAGCTGGTATAGAAATATAGATATGAAACAAAAGCCTGATGTTCCAAGGGAGCAAGGAGCAGCACACAGAGCCCAAGGAGAACGGCTGTCTCTCACTTGTAAATTCCGGCAAGCTGGGATTCAAGGCTGCAGATTGCAGCTTCTGCTGGCGCCCCGTCCTTTGATCCCTGGCTTGGGATGTTATCAGCTAGCATTGTGTAAACTTTGTGTTAGGCAAATGGTGGAAGTCCATAGAAAAAGTAGTTTGTGTTCACTAAAGGAATTATGCACATTCCTTAGCCTGTCTTTAGCCCTCCATAAATGTGAGATGCTTCTGTGGCTCTGGTCTCACTTTGAGAGAGACTCATCATAGTGAGACCTCTGGAGCTATATTCATCGGGTTGTACCATCGTCATTTCTTTCAGCACCAACTCATAACATACAACAAGCTGGAGTGGAGGAATAACTTCAAATGTCTGTAGCACAGTGAGACAAACCATGGCCGACAACAGACACATTTCAGTATAACCAATGGAGAGAATTTTGAATGTTCCTGCCAAAGAAATGATACATTTGTGGTGGTTAGTATTCTGTGAGCTCTGTATCTCACAAATATATACAATCAAATATACAAATATATACAAACACCCCCTCAACCCCCACCCAAGCCCTTACATGATGGAAGGTAAAGCTAGTTACTGTTTATAGCACCCTCCAGAATTCCAGGGACACAACACTGAATGATGGATGCTTGAGTCCAGAGGAAGCAGGCAATGGTGGGTGGGAGGGGGTTTCTGTGGAGTCCTTCAGGAAGTAGGCCCAGGGAGTTGTTATAGGGGCCTCACCCAGTGTGTCAACATCCTTCCTAGGGAAGGATGTGAAAGTGGGGTGTTCTTTCATTATGAAGCCATAGTCAGCCACGGGGATCCAGCCTTGGTGGCCCAAACTCATTGACATGCCTCCATCTAGCTGCAAGAGTTGAGAGATGGAGCCCTGATTAAATCTTGCCTTTCCTTCCTTCCTTCCTTCCTTCCTTCCTTCCTTCCTTCCTTCCTTCCTTCCTTCCTTTTTCCCTCCCTCCATTTGCCATTTGTTTTCTCTCTGTCTTTCTGTCTCTGTCTCTCTCTGTCTCTCTGTCTCTCTCTCTCTGTCTCTCTCTCTCTTTGATAGGGTCTCACTGTGTAGTTCAGGTTGGTCTTGATCTCATTATACAGCCCATGCTCGCCTTGAACTCATGGTAATCCTCCTGCTTCAGTCTTCTAAATCCTGGGATTACAGGCATGTGCCACCACACCTGGGTAGTTAGATTCATTCTGCACAAAGCTGTGCATTTTTTGATGAAAGCAGGCTCTGTGGAGACTGTACCTGAAAGCTATCAGTGTATACACTGAAGTATGTTCATTTTCCTAAAAGGAAATCAATTAACACTCCTCTCTCCCGAATAAGACTAGTCTCCAAAAAGATACTGGTTTAAATCTAGAGTTATTTCCTCAAAATGTTTTCACTGGTCACTTCCCTGCTTGGAAACTCCCAGAATCTACCATTGCACACAGGATACCCTCCTTGATCTTGTGCTCAATTCTCCAGGCAATGTCATTTCTACTCCCTGTCCAAGGTGGCCTCCTGTGCCCCTCTGCCCACTGTCACGGAGTGACTCAGCCCATGAAAGGTGTCTATCTATCTACTCTCCATCATGCCTTGCCTCTGCACTTCAAGTTCTCAACATCCATCATGCTCCCCAGCAGACAGTTCCACATGCCTATCCAGTAAATGCATGCATGGCTCATTGTCTTTGGATGGGGTGCACATTCATATAGCAGGGAGACCTGGCCCAAGATGGCTGTGCCTGTGCTCTGCTCTCCAGCCTGCCTGAGGCCCACTCTGCATGCTCAAGCTGCATGTTGTTGCATATGTGCCCACTGGAGAGGTGCTGCCTGGTGTGCACACAGGTCTCTGAGAACAGAGCCACCAAACTTCTCCTCCCTGTGTGGCCTCTGTTCTGAGGAGAGGCTGCCCTCCACTTTAGACCTCCAAGGGTGATCTCCCTTCCTTACACCCGGCCTATTGGTTGAAACAGACTTGCTGGTTACTTACTGGAAACCAACTACTAACAGTGTAGTCTAGATTTATCAATGGCTAGGCATTTTATTTATTTTTATTTTTTTAGTGTACCAATAGAATAAAATTTATTTTTTTATTTCTGATATACATATTTTATATACACATGCATAGAACTTATAGTACATTTGCAGTAAATAATGATTACATTCATCACAAGGCATTCCTTTTTTTTTTACTTTAAGATTATATAGTATGTAATTTTGATAATATTAAATGACAAAACATCTTTATATAATAAAAATAGATATCAGGTTACATAAGTAATAGACATGTATAGGATTGTGAAATTCAGTTTCTCTTTTTACAGAAAAGCAAATAATTTTAACCACAGGCATTCTTATATGAGTCTAAGCTTTCTTTGATTCAATCCAACCAT
>PVKN010030488.1:0-12720 GCA_004027915.1 Capromys pilorides
ATTTCCTATCGTCTTGGTTTGAAATTCCATGTCATTTTTTTTGTTCTTGTGTTGTTTTGTTTCTGTCTTTTTCATTGCTATTTTATTTTTGTTTGTTTTCATTAAAATAAAAAATGTTAGGAGTCCCAGTTAAGGCTTTGCAATAGTAATTATTAGCTCTAAAAAATATTCTTCAAAGTTCAGTTGTTTATTGTACAAAATGAGCTATGTAAGAGTTTTAAACTTTTATTCTGTTTTAAGCTTCTAAATTGTTTTATCATTTGCTTTTTTTTTTTTTTTTTGGTGGAACCGGAGATTGAACTCAGGACCTTGCACTTGGCAGGCAAGTGCTTATTTTACTGAGCTATCTCCCCAGCCTCCATTTACATAATTTTTAACCTGTGCGATTGTCATGTGTTGCATGCATATGGCATGCCTTAATTGATCTTCATATCACTACACCATGTACATAAATCATAATAGGACACAAATCATTCCTACATATCATTGTCTCTGCTGAAAAAAGAGGTTCCAGCACCCAGTCGCTTCCCACTTCTTCAGTGGAGAGCCTTGCTTGTTCTTTCTCTCAGGTAAAGATATTTCAACTACTTGAACTCTTTTTTTAAGTTTTTTTTTTTTTTTTTTCATAAGGAAATGTATAGTGTCAGTATCTGTTTAACAACAAATCTGTGAACTCTGCGCTCTCTTTGGTCTTAAAAAACACACAGAAAAGTGAGTAAGCAGCCAAAACTTAATAACAACTTAATTTCTTGAACCTTTCTGGCAATGTGACAGTTATTTACAAAATTGTTTGCAGGGCCAGTGCCATCCACATTCAGCAGGCAGGTAGAAAGTATTCTAGAAAATTGACAAAGACATGTTAAAAAAAAAAAAATCCCAGAAAGATTTTTTTTTGCATTCTGAACAAATGCCAAGTAATAAGAAAAAGCACATACAAACATAGTATCAAATTTTTATGTGTAACTAGATAATAAAATTATTATTGAGTTCTAAAAATGTTTCCTTAGGATTAAATTAAGCAAACTCTAGTTTTGATTGACCCAAGTTATTACAGTTGCAGAGAAGTTAAATATAAAGCATCTTGAGAAAGGAGTCAGGAGCCTTAATGAAGTTGTGTCTTGCCATGCCAGCCCTACAAGGAGTAAAAGAATTGAAAAGGGCCCCTGGAATTCTTAGAGTTATTCTGTCCCAAGAGGATCTGTGCTTCTTCTTTTGCTTAGATGGTGAGATTTCCCCTAATATCACTAGACTTCCAGAGACAGTCAGGGTAGTCAGAGTGACAAAAATAGTTGAGCCAAGCAAATCCAAAAGCGATAACTTTTTCCAAGTACGGACACTTAGATATGTCTGAAGACAGATACACAAAGGGTTTGCACCCTTAAAATAAGCATAATATTTTTTAACATTTAAAACAGTCTTCAAGCAGTGTAGGGTGAAAGGATACTTCTCTGAAGTCAAGATACCTGACTTCCAAAGACCGATGGACTATGCCTAGAGCAATTGCTCTTTCCAGACAAGAAATCATCAACATATCAAAGGATGAATGCCCAAATGTTCTTCTGATGCTAAAAGTTTGAGAGGTGTGAGTTTCAAGCTTCCTTGTGGCATTATAGCTTCCTCACCAGAGTTAGCATCATCAGGTTTTAGTGTAAGAGTGTGTGTGTGTGTGTGTGTGTGTGTGTGTGTGTGTGTGTGTGTTACTGGGGACGGAACTGAGCTGCATGGACTGTTACTTGCTTCCAAAAGAAGACAGAGAAAATGAATCAGAAAGAGACAGTCACCGAATTTTCGTGCTCCAGAATAAAGGTTCCCTCAAGACTATTTCTTGGTGGATCAAAACAGAGACGCTTTGGTCAATGACTGCAAATTCTGACCCTCTTTCTAATTGTCTGAATCAACTCTCTGTTCCCCAGCCTTGGATTTCAGTTGCTTAACTGTCTCCATCTTGAAGAATCTCTTGGGAGCTAGTGGTAGGCTGTGGCTCCACAACTTCAAAAGGCTGAGGATGTTCATGTGCTTGTGAATGCATGCAGCCTCCCTGGGAAATACCACAAGCGCCTGATGGGAACAGTCTGTACCAAATGAAAGAGCAGAATAAAGAATTATTTTGCTTCATGGAAAACTTGAGTCAAAACAATCTGGTCAGAAACTATTTGGCTAGATGAGTATATATTTTCTGCTTTCTTTCTCTTTGATATTGATTAGAATAGGAGGATTGCAATTTTTTCATTTTTAAATACTGCAAGAAATGTAAGTGTAAAGAACAGTACTTACATTCCTGGAGAATTACTTGCTCAACTGCAACTGTGTTTTTTTTTTTTTTTTTTTTGAGATGTTGATGTTGGTGCAAGTAAGAGATGTACATGAAATGATTATTTGTAACATTTTCTGAACGTATGTAGGCCATGCACTGTAGTCAGGAAAGCAGGTTGTGGGCAGCAATGGTACGTGCTCACCTCACCAGCATGCTAAGAGATACCCAGCAAAGTCTGAGGTTGAAGTAGGGAGTCACAGCATCCTCTGGGTGCTTCAGCTATGGAGTGAATAATTAGCTTTTGTATTGTTATGCACTTTAACAAAATTAAACTGGAGTGGTGTAAAATTCCGGAAGCCTGTTTTTTTGGTCACGTTTCACATCAGCAGCCAGTCTCCTGTGGTTCTACTCCCTGTGCTCATTAATCCTGAACCCAGGCTGACGTGAGAACCTCTACCTAAGACACACTGGCCTTACGAGAAAGGCGGGCAAGGCAGGAAAGCTGGCAGGATGAGGGTTGGCCCTTTAAGAGTTTTTGTGAAGAATTATCCTACATTATTTCTGCTCCATTCCATGAGGTAGAATGGGTTTGTGGGCAAGCCTGACTCAGCAGATGGCACATACCTGCCTCCCCATCAGAGGAGAGTGGCTAGTGGGAAGGGCAGGGCATCACTGGAAAACTATAAGGGGAAAAGTGTGTGTGCATACATGTGTGTGTGTATGTATATATAATACATTTTATAATTATTTAAAAATTCAAAATTATTAAGGGGTCGGGGAAAATAGCTCAGGGGCACAAGTGCCTGTCGGGCAAGTGCAAGGTCCTGAGTTTGATCCCCAGTTCTGCAAAAAATAAATAAATAAAATAAAATAAAAATTCAAAATTATTAAATTTGCATATTTGCTTTATATTTTACTATATATTGTCATGTTATGTTTTATATATATATATATATATATATATATATATATATATATGATTATTTCAAAGAAGCTGAAAAAGAATGATTGAAAACAACTCTCAAGTGAGTAGGAATAAATTGTTTCTTAGAATTTATTTGTTTCTCTGTTGCTCTAATATTGCTATAAGTAACTAGATTTGCAATGAATCTGGCTTGCAGAAGTTATTACAAGGCCCAGAAAATAAAGTTGATGTTAAAAACTGATGGGGAAATATTATGTTTGAGCATACCTGTGACTTATTTTGGTGAAAGAAATACAGCGTGTGCACCTGCCATTAGGTGTCACAATGGAATATGTGTATGTGGATCTTCCACATATCTTCTTCCTATGGCTGAATATTTACTGATAATAGGAATTCTGCTGTGAATCCACAACTTCACACTATGGGGGACAAAATGGGTGTTTATAAATTGTGGTAACTGCATGCACTGCAGACATCTTGCGGTGGCTGAGTCACCATCCTCCAATGCCTGGTACCTGTCACCTTTCAGAAACAGGGTGCTGAGCAAGTTAGCCTCCATACATGAAAAAAAAAAAAAAAATCATCCCAGCCCTACTTTTCAACATCATAAAGCAGTCACGCTGAGTTTTTCCCGCTGTGAGTACTTCTAATGAACCTTTAAGAAAGAAGCCTTAATTTAGAGCCAGTTTGTCTATGAAAATTTGAAATTTGCAAAAACTGCATAAATACACATACCTTCATATAATGATTTTATAGATTTTTCATAATAGAGTAGGTTCCTTCTAGTCAGCTAAATTTCTGAACATAATAAGTTTTAATAGGGCTCTGATTTGAATTGTTGTCATTTAAAAGGACAACTCTGAAAATTAGCTCTTGAAAAAAGTATTCTCTATGTGGGGAATAATGTAAACCAAAATGTACTAAAATGCTTAGCTAGGAGAACACACTGTTCCCAAGCATGCCAAAAGCAGCAGTTTAAAAATAAAATACAATGAGATTGTAATTTGAGATGCTGCCTGCAAACCTGGACTGTAGATTCGCTGCACTCAGTATAACTCCTTACTCAACTGAGGTTCTCTTGGGCCTTGAGCCCTAGGCTCTCTGTATCCGGATGACTAAATTAATATTTATTTCTATTAAAAAAATAGAAGATAAATCTCTTCTAATTCATATAGACCTCGTTCTCTGCAGAGCTCTAACCGAAGTGTCTTATCTTGGCTATCGATGTTATCACTTCCCAGCAGTAAAATACAACTTGGTGCTATTTACAAATCAAGTATTTTTAGATGTTTTTGTAGCATTAATATTCAGGAGCTTTTGATGGGATGGACTGTTAGAGGCAGGTTGACTCAGGAATAAAAATAAAGTTGATTTTACTTGGGATGTTTTATGTTCAATACCTGTTTTCTAATAAACTAAGTTATATTATTAAAAAAAGAAATCAAGTATTTAAAAAATAAGCCTCATTTCCAAGGCAAAATAAATTTCCAATTTTTATAAAACAATGCTATTATATGGGAAAATAGTCACAATGTATAATTATGTCTTAGAAAAGCAGTCAACCTAAGATATTATTACCATATTACCAGTATGGCAAATGATGTACATAAAATTATATGTTAGTGATGGGATAAGAGTTGATATTTTTATTGTGACTTTCAGAGTTTTCTCTGAAAGGTTTTTGAAACCACCAAACACATATAAATAAGAAACATGACATCAGTTGGTGGAAACATATCGTAGGCCGGGGTTTATTTCCATCCTGTCTCCGTTCTCTAACGTTTTCCCCCTCAGGGGCTACCTTACCTTTCCTGGTCTGTCTCTGGACAGTGGTCAGACCAAGTTCTAAGCAATTATCTGTCAGTCAAGTAAAGAGTTATACAGAGCACAGCAAATTTTGCATAGGTACAGGCAAGGCAATTGAGGCAAAACCAGTAACGCAAGTGAAATCACAGCTCTATAGCAGAAGAACGTGTCAAGCTAGAACCAAATCATCAACTAAATTCCTTAAATAACCCAGTGAAAAGATTTGCATGGTGTTATACAGGTCAAGCTACCAAGTATGACAATGGATATTTTTTCCCTTTGAGCCCATTGGTTGCTGCTCCCAAATGAGTATTAGCTTAATCTCCTAAACTTCCTCGGTTTCCTAAGACTAACGGAAGGGATGTTTTTTAAGGAACAGATCATCTACATGAGATGATATGTTGCACTATAACCCTGGAACTGGTACAGGGAAACTGGCAAGGTTATAGGGTCAAGTATGTGGTTGGGACTTTTAACTCCATTTAAATTCACAGAAGAGACGCCTCACATGGAGAGTTTTATAATCAGTAGAAATTGGGAAGAACGTTGGGCAGGCAAAAATAGACATCTGCTATAAAACAAAAGGAAATGATTATTATGTAGACTAATTGTTAAAATTTTATGAAACTTCAGTCATGATATTCAGCTGAGTGGCTTGCATTTTTTCAGCAAATTATAATCATCCCTTCTCCTCACCTGCAACTTCACCTTTCACTTTTGCAATTATTCACAGTGATCCTTGGTCAGAAAAACATTAAAGCGAAAGCACCAGAAATAAATTTAAACTGTGTACTGTTCTTGAAGTTTCACAAAATCTTGTGTCATGTTGTATCACTCCATTCTGTCCTACTTGGAATGTAAATCATCCTTCTGTCCATTGTATCCACACTGTATATGGTACCTTCCCATTAGTTATGTAGCAGTCATTTCAGTTATCAAATAATAAAAGGAAAGTATGAATTATAACATTCCTGTACTGTACTACAAATAGGATTGAGTACTAAATATAGGGTCTCAGGCATTCCCTGTGAGTCTTAGAAATGTATCCCTGTAGAAATAAAAGAGGACAATTGTAAGTTTTGATGGTGAATTCTTCTTTGTTGTTGTTACTGGGAATCAAACTTAAGACCTTGCCCTTGCCAAGAAGGTGCTGTGCCACTGAGCTGTATCCCCGGCTAAAAAAGGACAATTGAAGTACAACAACTTGAATAAAGATCTGTAGGCCCCTTTGTCCAGTGGCCTTCTCTGGTTCTACCTCCACATCTCAGACTTTCTCCCAAGAAAGTAGCAATGAGTTGCTGTTTTGCATTGTAGTCATCAAGCTGTTGTGGGGAAGGTGTTGGTTGCCAATAGCAAGCAAATAAGGTGGTCTAAATATGATTTGATAGCTCTTAATGCTTTTACATAATGTGATGCACATTAACAAGAGCACTGTAAAAAAGAAAGTTTCACATTTTTTTTCCCAAGTGTCATATAAATCTCATTAAGTGGATCTTTGTGAAATGATGACATGGCACAATGATTTTCTTTTTATTTACCTATATTTTAACTATGACAAGGGGGAAAATATTAGCATTTGGCTGATAGGTGTTAGTAGGAGTAGTGTGAGATCACAAGAAATCAGCTGGGGTCTGGCTAAGATTTGAGAAATGGATGAATAGAAATCCAACTCAGTTTGGTAGGGATAATCAGATTTGGTAGTGGTTGTTAATTATACCACGTAATTTTGTTTGTTTTGTCCCTGATAAGTAAGGAAGAAATTATTTTGCCCTTAAATGAGATATCAAGTTAGCCAGCAGTGTTTCTCTACCTTCACATAACTCATAATATATTATATGTTTTATATATTTGTGTGCTACAATATTGGTGCTTGTATATTTATAATTATCACATCCTCTCTATGAATTGACTTTTTAAAAAATTTATGTATGTGGTATGGGGTCTCACTAAGCAGCTTGGACTTGTAGTGATCCTCCTGTTTGCAATCTCCCCAACACTGGGATTACAGGCATGTACCACCATGCCCCAACTCAAAGTCACCAGCTCAGCATGCCTGGGGGCGGTGCTGGGGATCCAACTGTGGTCCATGCACTTGCCTAAGCAGGTGTTTAGTTCTGTAAGCTCTCTCGCTGGCCCTGAATTGATTTTTTTTAACCATTATATCTTACCTCCTTTTCTATAGTTTTTGACCTAATATTGATCTGATCAAGAATAACTACTCCTGTTATCTTTTGGCTTTCATTTGTGTAAACTGAATATCTCTTTCCATCCATTTACTTAAGATTAAATGAGCAGGGCGATAGCTCAGCCTCATAAGCACCTACCTGAAGCACAAGGTCCTGAGTTTGATCCCCAGTACAAAACAAAAAAAGATGAAATGAGGCTTCCAGTAAACAGCATGTAATTGGGCCTAATGGGGGGAAATAGAAGGAGAGCAGTGTGAGGAGCACGTAGGCAAGTAGAACGGTAGCTAAGTGTGGAGAGCAGTGACCCAAGCAGCCTCTGCTGTGGCTGTGATTCAGCCTCTTCTCATTTGTTATCATTCGCTCATTGTAGTTTTTGTTTTCAGTTGATTCTGAAAAGTCAACTCAAAGTAACATGCTTACCCACTTAAAATCATAGAAAGAAATCAATTGGTTTATCTTAGTGACTCGTATAACTAGTTTTTGGTTAAGATTTGGTTATTCATGTTTGTGTATTAAGATTTCAATTCACTATCCATATTGCTCTTTTGGAAAGAAAAATAGTTATCTGGAAAGCCTTTTGAAGAAATCTTCCTGCCTTGCCTTCTCCCCATCCCACTGCCTGACCAGAGTTTTTAATTCCAAAAGAAGTTTTTCTAAAAGTTTTTCTAACTGTTCATTTTTACCCCAATTTTGAACCTTCCCAGTCCCAGGGTCCCAAGAGTGTGTAACTTCCTCTGGGATATCTGCTTATTCAGAGGTTCACATCCTCCTGTCTTTCAAGCCAGAAGACCCCTACCTTCTAGGTCTCCTTCATTTACTCCTTATGGCTTTTCTCTCAGGGACTCTTGCCTAACATTTCATTTTGATCATAGCAAAAGTAACAGCAAAGCAGAAAATAACATAGTATTGTTGAAACACAAATAGAAAGTACAGAATTTTGTATGTCCCTCTAAGACTTGCTGAGTCATAATTAAGCCTAGAGCTTGTCAAAAATTACTTCCCTATAACTACCCCTGGTATCATATTGAATAAAAACAGATTTAAAGATTGAAATATTGTAAGACAGTTTGACTGACCACACTTTCTACACATTGTAAATAGAACAAGCATTTCCTACTTATTCTGAAATACCCCTGTGGCTATCAAAGGGGAAACTTTCATATAAGGACTCTCCACTAAATAGAACCTAGGAACTATTCATTAATTGTCCTTTGTGCTTTCTGAAGGGAAAGCCCACAACTCTTGTGGATTTCAGAAACTGCCTTCCTTAGAGAAATGTTTTTCAGAGCTTTTCCAACTTATTGCTCCAGATATTTCTGAAATATATATATGAATGAATGTAGAATGTTAGGTCTGAGATAATCAAAAGTACTTGAAAACTAGAGACAAAACGCAAATTTAGATTGTCAGTCCCTGCAGTGACAGAAATTTAGGAGATTCCAGGAAAAGTAGGCACTTGGAGACAGGAATGACCAAAGATTGTGGCACCTTGAATTTACTAACGAATTTTGATCTTATGGGTCAACCACATAAGAAAGGCAGAGTTGTGGATTTTGCTCTTCCCTTTGGCCTGTTTTCCTAAGGTACACCAAATGGCTCTGTCATACCAAATATTACAGATACTGTACAGAGAGTGAGTTTCAATAGCAACATACAATCTCAGAGCATGGCCATTGTTAGTACAGTTCATTTTTGGGCAGTGGCCTCCAGAAGAACCTGTACTCTTCATTGTTGGCTGTGGAGGAAAATAAACATCGGAGAAAATGGAAATACAGTGACCTGACAAGGCCCCAAACCAGCAGCAGAGGAAGCCATGGTAGAGTTTGCTATGATAGGCTGTTCAATTTTGTTTGGAGAAACTGGACTTTAGACAGATGAACTTCTTTACCCTTAGATTCTTGTTTATCTAATGGAGTTGTGGTTGAGAAATGATCCAGGATTCATAAGGTCAAAGGAGTACTGCTTCCCACACAGTGGGCTCCACCCACCTCGCTCCGAGGCTTCCCCTGGCAGGTGGTGTGGAGGGCTGTGGGTACGCCCGCCCCACAAATGTTCACCCAGAGGACATATCAACCTCTTGGGCTTGGCCCTCTTGATTTCACAGCCTCGGGAAACTCAGAGCTCAAGTTCCTTTCCCATGCTGTCCTCTGAGCTTGGAATCATTCCAGCATGATCATCCTGTTAAAATGCATTGGGAATTAAGACCATCGGTGAAATTAGGAAAATACTAATATGTCCGGTTTTAATGCCTTTCTTTCTTCATGAGAAAATAGATTTTCATCAGTTACTGAGATGCAGCCTTCCATTAAAGGACTACTGAGTATTCTTATCCTTATCTTTGAAACTTGAAGAAAATCTAATTAAAGAGATGTTTTATAAAGAAATCTTCCCTCCTTTTCCCGTGACCCCCTGGTTTTCTGGTATACAAATAGGACATTTTTTTCAGCCCTTGCATTCTGACATCTACATTGTTGTTTTTATCCCCTTACTTATGGTCTGCAGCCAAGGCAACCTCAGTAGATTTGAAACAGGTTTTTCATGTTGCTGTCTACGCTCACCTCTGGGTAGGCCAACTCATAGACTTAACTGGAACAACTCTGCCTTGCTCACAAGTGTCTCTTTGATTAAGGGACGAAAGTGCAGAAATGAATGTAAAAGTCGTAATTTCTCTTTTCTTGTATTTTTCAGAAATTGAGGCGAAAGAAGCATGTGACTGGCTCCGTGCGGCTGGGTTCCCGCAGTACGCCCAGTTGTATGAGGGTACGTCGCCTTCTCTGTTATCTTTATAAGAAGGATACTCTGGAAACAGATCACATTGGTGTCCAGGTCTTTTCTCAATGACTGCTTTGTTTTCTTTTCTGCTCCGCATTTGCAATGCCCAGGGCTCCTTCTGATTCCATCTTGGAAATGAGCATCTCTTCCCAAGGCCACTTTTCCTTCCACACACCACTCCAGATTTTCCTCAGCTCCGCCAGTGTCCTTCCATCAGCAGCTTTGCACCATTTTTTTTCTGTAATTTTTCCTCGTTTTTTCTTCACCACTGTTTTCTTAAAAATGAAGTAGTTAAATTTCTTAGAAGTCCCAAAACTAATTGCTTTATAATTTCTCATATTTCTGTTCACTTTATATAAAAAGTGTTAAGATATATACTAGAACAAGATGTAATTCTTGTGAAATTTTGATGAGGTACTTTTTTCAAAAAATATATATTTTTTTAGCTTTATTTATTTATGTTATGGTCGGCTCAGCCTGCCCTGGGGCTGGCGCAGCATGTGGTGCCGGGGATTGAACCGTGGTCCCTGTGGTTGCCTAAGCTTGCCTAAGCAGGTGCTTTAGACCACTGAGCGATCCTGCTGGCCCCAGTAAGGTACTTTTATTGCTAGCGTTACACTTTGTATCATTGATTATTTGACAGCTAATAGGTGTACTCACTTATGTCTTAATTATGTCTAAAATTATAACCAAAGATTTTAACCCATTTTTGGATCAGCCCTGTGTACAATGACTTACAATGGTAGCAGAAAGTAGATGGCTCACTGTCAGAGTATTATTGCTAGTAGTGGCCATGGCAAAGATGTGGACAGGAATAGAAATCAACAAGCAACAGTGCACGGTACAGGAGCCCAGCGACTGTAAGAGAGAGCTATTACTAATATTGGTCCAAAGGGACAGGCAGACGGGGAAGGAGCTGGTTCCAGGTTTGAGGCTCTAGTGAGCAGACCTTCCCTCAGAGGGAGCACACAACTTACCATGGACAGAACTGGAGGATAAACACCATGACCCCAGGCTCTTCCTTCCATCCCCAGCCAGGGCTTCTCATGGATCAAATAAAAGGAAGCCAGAGGACACAGGTCTCCTTGGTTGCCATCCGTCCCTAAAGGTGACTCTTGAGATACAGAACAGAGTGCAAAGCAGTGAAGAGTGGGTCTGCAGGGCAAAATAGAGGCTACCTAGCACAGGAAACTGTCCCAGATTATCTTCCTGATGGCACGTGTACGATGGAAATTAGACTTTTCTTATAGGTGACTTCCATCCATTCATCTACAAGTTCAGTTTTATACTGAAAATTTTTATATTAATTTTTTTCTACTTTTGTATAAAATGTTTTCTACTTTTTGCATTTAAATGCTGTGAGGATAAAGGAGTTTGTCTTTCTTTGGGTGTTGAACTTTGGGATTTCTGGTAAAAGTTTTCATAAAGTCATAGCCTTTTAGACAAGGAGGAATTTTATAGTTTATGGCTAAGTAATTCTCCCCTACTCTATTCTCCACCAACAACTCAAAGGAGAAGCCTGGAAAGGTTACGTGACTTTTCCAGAATGGAAGAGTCAGAACTAAAATCTCAGTCTCTTAGCAGTTAGTTAAAATATTTTCTGTAACTATACTTGCTTTACAAACTCAATATACTATGAGATTAAATGTGAAAAGAGGACTGACCCCATAGCTCAGCAAACTAAAATACCTGCTTAGGCAGAGTGCAGTGGCCTGGGTTCAGTCTCTGGTGTGGCATGCCATGCTGGCCTCTCCCCGAGGCATGCTGAGACAGCAGTTGAAACTGGGCATGGTGGTGCACTCCTGTTATCCCAGGGCTTGGGAGGTCGAACACAGGAGAATCACTGAGTCCAATCTGTGTAGTGAGACCCTGCAGACCCTGTACTAAATACATTAAAAAATTAAAATTCTTAAAAAGAATGTGAAAAGACCATACACGTCTAAGAGGTAAAGATAATTTATAAGCCATATATGCCTGTAAAACTGTGTTCAAGCAGTTCAAATTAAATAAATGTAAAATGAATAAGAACAAACACTTCTATGCTATATGCCAGGTACTATACAGGGCACCTATACTATCCACTTAATATTCACCAACTATCTTACCATGGATATGATAATTATCATTCCCATTTTACTTATGAGGAAACAGGCCAAAGGTGGTTAAATGATTTGCCTGCTGTGCCACAACTAATATGTAATCAGGACATAAAGTAAGAGCACCTGAGCTTTAGAGTCTGTGTTCCTCGCTGCACGCACACACTCACTCATGCCTAGAATGAGACAGTCTTTATTCTGGGATGATCTGGAGTTCAGTCACTTTACTCATTTCAGCAGAAGAGGCATTGTTTCTTGTTTCCAACTCAGACTGAGCTTTAGATACCCTTAGAGGTAACATGAATGGCAAAGTGGAGGCAGAACAAAATGCAAAATGACAAAGAGAAAACAATGACAGGACACAGATAATGAAGTAGCATTGTTAAATTTGACTATGGCCTTTATGCTAATAATCTCAGATTTTTACCTACGTAAATGAGGTACCTAAGATTAATACCCTGTTCTAATATTGGCTTGTGAGTTTTCCAGCTGGCTTAAATAGTTAAAGAAAAGTCATTGTGCTGGAATTTCTTCTCTTTGCATTGAATCAGTTGAATATTTTGCTGACACTTTGAAGCAACTCAAGTTTTAGCTACAAGAGGAAACACTGAGATCATTGAACTTTGGATATTTTTGGTAAATGTCCTTTCTGAAGGAAAATAATCTACCAGACTACTCCAT
>PVKN010030489.1:0-12715 GCA_004027915.1 Capromys pilorides
TTTTTTTTTTTATGCTTCTTAATCATAGTTGTAATCTTTGCAGGGCAGGCGACATAGCTCAGCAGATTAAAGTGCCTGCAAGCAGGAACAGGGGATGGGGGTTTGATTCCAAGACCTGCTGTGCTAGCCCTGCCCCCAAGGTATGCTGAGACAGCAATTGAGATTGGGCTTGGTGGTGCATGCCTGTAATCCCAGCTCTTGAGAGGCAGTAAACAGGTGGATTACTATGAGTCTGATCTAATAGTGAGACCCTGAACACCTTGTAGACCTTTCCCTAAAATACAAAAAATAAATATTGCATTTATTTGCATGTTTAATGATTTTCTTCCTAATTCCACTCTAAGAGACAGGAATATTTAGACAGCTACCTATTTCATTCTTTGTCCTTATTCCCAGGCTTATAAAGTATAATGCACTTAATAAAAATTTTAAAAATTGATTGACATGACTGAAAAATTCATATCTTTGTCAGGGAAGTCCAAGTTTGGAGTCACCACTGAAGGCGATTGTTATAGTTTGGGTCTTTAATGTCCCCCAGTGTTTCACATGTTGAAGTTTGACAAGCTGGGGGCAGGGTGAAGGCCTTAAGAGGGAACAGAAGCATTAGAAGGAAGGGATGAGTGGAAGCAAAGAAGTCGTTGTGGGGGTGGCCTAGAATGGAATACAAGGACCTTGTTATCTTCTCTTCCTTCTTTTCAGCTACTCTGAGCCAAACAGCTTTGCTCTACTATATACTCCTTGCTCGGAGGCGCTGCCTTATCACAGACTCAAAAAGATAGGGCCAAGTAACTGGAGCTTGAAAGCTTTGGAGCTCTAAACCAAAATAAATCTTTCCTCTTTCAAGTTTTTTACCTCAGGTATGTTGTCACATTGATGGAAACTTGACTAATATGGTGATCAATGAAGGTTAGTGGGGTTCTTACTTTCAGCCAAAACTTAATCCTACTCAAGCTATTTGAAGTTAGAGAATATTTACCTGAAGGGCTTTGAGGTACATGCCAAAAATTATTCCCTGATAAGTCAAGTGAGATGCTAGGAGATCAAACTTAAAAAAGTGGCAAGAATCCCAAATGACTGAAATCAGAAAATAAGAAACAGCCATCTCATGGTCAAGAAAAGCTGGCCTAGAGTCCATCCTGGGCCATTTTCATTCCTCTTCATGTACCACTACTGCTCCTATTCCTGCATTAGAATGAATCTGGTCTCTTCCCATACCACTAACTGCATGGGTAAGTTAGACATTGAACCAGAAGAACAAAAAGACTTAGTAGAAAGAGACCATAAGTAACAAAAATTACAGTCCAACAGTGATCTTGTCTACTTCACAGAAAATGTTCCATGAAAAAATTAAGAGAATAGTTATTAGACATTAAAAAAAACCCAAGTGATCAATATTCAGCTCTATTTATCCTAATAGAAAACAAAATCTAAAGGTAGAAGATAAGATAAAAGTAGATAATTCAGACTCCTCCTACAGCTCCAGAAGAAAGAAAAAATGGTAAAAGTCCTCACAGATTCACAGATTTAGCTTAATGGAGACACTTCTCATCTTTTTGCATAAAAACAATCACTCAAGAATTAGAATTCCTGCGAAGGTCTCTACCTGTTCAGTGGCTATAATCAACTATCAATTACAATCCAAGACAGAGCAATATCTTCCTCAAATAAATTTATCCCAAAAGTGAGAGGTCAAAAGTTAGGAGAACAAACAAAATCCTTAATTAGTTCTCTTCGTTTTATTCCTCTTAATGTGTTCTGGTTCTAGTAAAATTCTGAAATGCAATAACTGGATGTTACATGCTTATTCTCAGCCCACTTCCCAAGAGGAGCAGATCATTTACACTTCTGTGATTTCCTGATCCTGTTTCCCACATCTGTGACTGCTGGTGTTTTTGGTTTAATAAACATCTTTACCTTATATTCTCCCTTTGTTATCTACCTACATTTAAAATTTTCAATTTACACAAAAAATTGTACAAACATATGAGGCACATGGGTCAGCACTCCTGATGATTCCTTTCTGTAATGGGACCAAATAGAACAACCATGAGACCCTCCTTTCTTTACGGAAAGAGCAGACTTACTTGAAAAATAAACCTGGTCAGAGTAACCCGGATATTACGTGCACTAATCAGTGAAAGTAACAGGTGTATCCACTGGCTCAAACATCTGTCATTTCTTTGTGTTGAGAATATTTAAAATGCTTCCTGTTAGTTATTTTGAAATTTTCTGACAAATTGGTGATATGTTATTGTCTGATTGATTGATTGATTGATGACAGGAATTAAGCTCACAACCTCTCTCCTGCAAGGCAGGCACTGTATTGCTGAGATATATTTATGGCCCACTTACTGTCTCTTCTAATCTGCTATGCCTTTTCTATTTGTTAATTTAGCTGAGAGTTCAAATCAGTCAAATGTTCATGCCATCAGTCAAATGTTCTCTCAACTTCTGATGATTCCTTTCTGTAATGGGACCAAATAGCACAATGACGAGCCTCTGCTTTCTTGACTGCAAGAGCATTACTTGGAAAATAAACCTGGTCAGGATAACCTCGTTCCACTCTTTTTGAGAGTATACACACCACCAGCACAACCACCATCACTACCACCACCGTCATCTCCACCATCACCATCAATGTCACCATCTCCACAGCCACCAACTCCACCATCTCCACCACTGCCAGCACCACCACCATCACCACCATCACCATCTCCACCACCACTATCACCACCACCATGTTTCCTTTACTACATGCTTTCCATTGCTTCTCAGGAGTGACCCCCCTTTTTACCCATGTCCAGTGTTATAATATTTGAAACTTAACCTGACATATTGTGAAAATCCAAGCTGTCATGGTAGGCTCCACTTCTTGTATGCAATATGTTGTTTTTGCTCTTTTTTCATTTTTTACTTGTTCCAAACTTACACTGACAGAACAGTGCTATTTAAGGGCTCTTCAGAAACAAACATGCAAAGCATTTCCATCTAACTTTATCTCCATGGTACTCATATATCTGCATCTTCCTCTGTCTTAACTGAGTGAAAACTGAAAAGGAGAAATCAAGGAGCCAAGTTTCTTAAAACCTGGTCAGTAAAGGACAAGATTCTTCCACTCTAAAATACTTTTCTATACAGGATCCATCCTGATAAATCATAAGCATAAGAAGTGAGTTTCACATGAAATTATCTGGATGGTAGAGGGTACAGAGGTTAAAATCTGAGCCTGTCCCAAATACACCATCACCAATGTTATTAGGAATGCTTATTATCTTGTATTCTGTAGCATGCATTGCAAACAGGCACCAGGTGCTCCAATCCTCTTCTGTTGCACAATTAGTGGCAACCCACGCATGGAGCACAATTGCTTGGCCCCTGAGTGATTTGGCTCTCCAAATTGAAGAGCTGGCACTTCCCCACCACTCAAAGCACAGCTGGCTGCTCTGTTCACAGGATTCCATCCCAGCCTCATCACTGTGTATCCAGCCAGCACGGGCTCATAGAAGCCTGGAAGGAACAAAGGGCACACTTTTACATTGTTTTCAGCCAGAGTTTATTATATACTGATTGTCTATGAAGGGTAATAATAATAGGTCCTAGATTTTGTTTTGTTTGTGAGAGACTTCTATACCTATAATGACAGTTCAAAATAATGCTGGAAAGAATAATTTGTTTATTCCAAATGTTTAATGGAATAAAATAAACAGAAAAGAATAAATCAGACTCGGGTTCAGCAGCGCTTGGGCCATTCATCTGCACAGTCTTTTCAAATATAATCAGATTATGTTGTTCACCTGCTTAAAACCCTCTGTGGCTTATTTCCATAATTAGAATCAATCAAAACCCTTTCCAAGCCATTTTTATTTCTGCCTTAAGACCATTCTACTCCCTGAATCTTCCCTCTTTGTTGGGCCTGTCTGGCCCCTCCTCTAATGCTCTGGACCTCATTAGCTCCTTTTTATTATTTGGATTGTACATACTAAATATAGCCCCTACAGAGAGATTTTTCTATTAATTTTATTTAAATAGAAACATTGTAATCATAGACATTCTTTAGCTCCCTCTCCTGTCTTCCTCACCAACGTGTGAGTTGCTCATAGAAAGAGAACCTTGATCATTGTATTCAGCCTGTAGCCCCACCTCCTATGATAGCACCTACTGCAAAATGACAGGTAGCTCCACAGATTTGTTGACATACAGAAAGCCAGACATTTTCAGTAGCAATTTGAAACATGTATACAAGTATTGTATATCTCTATATATTAACAACACATTTATACTTGCAACAACTATATGTATTTATGTGGAAAAAAAGCACTTTTTTATACCTGCCAATTATATCAAATATTATCATTTGGTTTATTAGCTTATTACACTTAAGATTAAAGTACTACTACACAGAGCCAGTGACCTGAAGGAAGGAATTCTGGGGAGACAATAAAATCCATGCATCCATTTCAAATTTTTTTATTTTACATTTTTAAAAATTTTTAAATTTTTTTAAATTTAAAATTTTTTTCTGTTTTTTGAAGAATACAAAATAGAAATAAAGAACAATATTAGAAATCATACAAAATTTTGCTAGATAAATTAATAGTAATTCAACAATGGTGTGTTGCATGATGTTATTTTCAAGTTAGTTATTTAGGTCACAAGATACAAGTATACAAAATTAGTTAAAAACCCAAAATATTTGCTGATGACATGATACTGTACATTAACGACCTTCCAAAACTCCACTTAGATACATCTAGATTTAATAACCAAAGTCAGTAGTATAGCAGAATACAAAGTCAACACTCAAAATTTAATAGCATTTCTATATAAGAATAGTAAGTGCACTGAGAAAGAAATTATGGAAACCATGCCTTTCACAACAACACATAAAAAAACGAAATACTTAGCAATCAACCTCACAAAGGAAATGAAAGATTTATACAGTGAAAATTATAGTACTCTGAAAAAAAAATAGATTGAAGAGGATTTCAGAAAATGGAAAGATATACCTTGTTCCTGGACAGGAAGAGTCAACATTGTGAAAATGACCATACTTCATAGCCCTTTTTACAGGAAGTCCCCATTGTGTTAACTACTTTATTCAATCATTCTTTGCAATTAGCAATCAGGAAATAAGCTGAAACAGAAGGGAAAGAGTAGATAAAATTTGGGGCTATGCCTAAGTTTCTGTAATCAACAGTGAATTCAATCAACACGGAATCAAAAGTTTGGGGATCTCTGGACAAGTACTGTTTTATCAACTTTAGTGTTTCTGTATCATTTCTAGCACTTGAAAGTGGTGCTCTGATGCACATACATAGTACCTCCACAATAAATAGTACTTGGGTCTATTTTTATACTCACTTAACTATTTAGTTATTGTTTTTCTAAAAAAGTCAGAAGCATAATTCCTGTGTTGTTGACATTTCATGTTTGAATGTTCCATTCTCAGTTTCCTGTTGGTTCATTCACATTTAAGCGTGTAAGTATAGGGATCGAGATAGGCCACATGTTACATTTCAAATCTCTTTTAGCAAATAAAAGTATATCTTCGTGTGTTTCTGCATGCATCATATAGAACTGCAGGTCATTCACACAGATCTCATTCTCAGAGAAATGATGAATGCATGCCTTTGAAGTTGCCAAGTTGTATTAAGAGACTTTTTTGTCCTTGTTTTAAGTTATAAGTGACAAAAGTCAAGTAAAATTACTGAACATCATACCTAAGTAACCATATTGGTACACACAGCCAGAACATAAATCAAGATATTTCCTGGAATCAGACAAAATGTTCTATGCGCAAAAGCCTAGGATTAGGAAGTGATACTTAGAATTAGAAAGGCATCAGGTAGTACCTACTTCCCTTCTAGCTCATCTTTATCTGACTCTAATTTTCTTCCGATATCCACTGAATTATTTCTGACTACAGAGAAGCATTTTTTTATGTGTCAGTCAATGTAGTTTAATTGATTGAAGCTTAGCACTGAAAAAAAGAAATTCTGTTTCCTACTATCTTTGTATCAATCTAAAGAAAGATTCTGATTTCTACTTCAGTAATTAGATGCCAGCTGTTGTGATCAGGGTTGGAAAAGTCCATTAGCAAGAAGAGAAATTAATTTAAGTTCAGTCTCATTCAAAAAGTCTAATTCAAAGTTTCTTCCCTAGCATCATTTAGTAAGCATCTTCTTTGTAGCAGGCATTGGACTATACCTTGTCAATTTACAAAAAATGCAGAAATTCTGCAACACTGATTTACACATAATGTCACTTACCTTTCTCCTTCACAGGACTTACAATACAATTTGAGATCCACTCTACTGGCAATGAAAGAGTCACATATGATAGCTTTTGTCAGTGCCACAGAAATATGCAGTCTATTAATACTATAGAGTTTTTCAAGAATAGCACTGCTTCAGCCTCAAATGGTATAACTCAAAGGTCTAGAGACTCTAGATAGTTGGAGATTGCCTTGTTATCCAGGGTCAAACATTCCCTGAGGTTTCAACATATCAGCCATAACTGAGAGCCATGAAAGAGATAGAATATCAGAGTGCTTGGCCATTGCTTCCTTGTAGAAGTTCAGGCTAGGCATTAAGTCACCGAGCCAATCAATCAGCTCTCTGGCTTCATGCAGGGTCTGACTACTAGAAGATTTACATAAGGTACTAATATATATGTAAGGACCCCACTATCAGCTTCATAATGAGTCAGGACAGGACTTTATCAGAACTACTAGGTTAAAGCAGGATAGAGTTACTTTTTCTTTTTGAAACTTGCCTTATGCATTAGTTTCCAAGGACTGCCATCACAAATTACCATATGTTTGGTGCCTGAAAAAGGTCATAAATTCATCTCTTACAGTTCTAGATGCCAGAAGTCTAAAATCACAGTGATGATACAACCAGACTTCCTTTGAGTTTGAAGTGGTATTTGTTCTTTTGATCTAGCTTCTGGTGGCTCCAGCCATTTCTTACCTTTTGGATGCATAACTGTTAACTATATCTCCTTCTTTACATAGAATTTCTCCCCATACTTCTGTCTCTAATATACTTCTACCTTTCTCTTTTAAGGACCTTTATCATTGGATTTCAGTCTCATTCTAAATTTAGGACTGGGGGCTGGGGAGATAGCTCCGTGGCACAAGTGCCTGCCTGGCAAGTGCAAGGTCGTGAGTTTGAATCCCAGTCCTGTAAAAAAAAAAAAAAAACTAAATTTAGGATGATTTCAACTCAAGATTCTTAGTTGTATGTACAAGATCATCCCTTTCCTAAGTAAAGTGACATGCACAGATTCTGGAGGTTAGAACATGCACATATTTTGAAGAGTTTATTAAATCTGCTGGTTTTGTATTAAAAGTAGTTGACCCAATTTAATTTATCTATTCAGACAAATGTGAGAAGTCAGAGATTGGGACCTATCCTATACACCCAAGGGGACTTAATGCCTACAGATCAGAACCAAACATGGCTGCTAGTTGGAAGAGGTGCCTGCTGAACACATTCTTTCTAAGAAGTCAAGGGTTATAAGTATGCTTGCTAGTGCCCTCTGATGGAAGGGTCTTCTCACCATTTAGATTGATGGCCCCACACCTTTAGAGAACAGTTGGAAGTATATGGAAGATGCGTCTATATGACATTCATTCAAAACCATTTTTCAGCTCATGGAAAGGAGAAAAACAGTCACCTCATCTGCAGAAGTTTATGAAGGGAGAATATGGTTCCTTCACTAACATCTCCTATTCTAGTCACAGAAAAAACATTAACATAAAAAGCTAACAATTCAAGTCAATCTAAAATGTTTGAATATTTGGCTATAAATAGATATATTTATTAATTCATCTGATAATTTATTCATCAATGGCTAAAGCCAAACACATTCTACAAATATAGTTGTGAATAAGGTAGTTTAGCCTACTCCCAAAAAGGATGTTTAGTGTAATTAGTGACATAATATATTAAAAATAATTACATCTTTCATCATGTAAGTATTGCAGTATGGCAGCACAGACAAGAGATTACATAATGTATTTGTAGAAAGGTTCAGTGGGGAATTAAGACTTAAATGCAAAGAGAAATTACCTGGATAAAGGGCGGAGCCAATGATAGGTGTGAGAGACTCTGAAAGAACAGCAGCCAATGAACAAAGCAGAAATTATGGTTCAGGGTGTCTCATTTAACAAAATGTTTGGAGGAAGCTTTAAGAAAATGCTGAACAGCTAATGACATGGTCAGATTTGAATTTTTAATTGACCACTTGGATGAAGCATGGGAAACTGATGAAGAAAAAAATAGAGTATAATCATAAATTAAAATTTTGTGCTAAAATATAGATTTTTATGGAAACATTCATTACCAAAATATCAAAATTCTCTCTGGCTTTCCTATTCAGCTATCCTCAGCTCTAATTCACTGGTTGATAGATTAATATGGCCAGTCTAGGGTGGAAGGAAGTTAGAAATTTCTGCTTGAACTTCTAAGATATGTCTTTGGCATTCAAATTAACAGAAGTCAAAAAAAAAAAAAAAAGAAACTTTTTAACTTTATATGTAAAATCTGGCTTCAGGCATAGCTGCACTTGAAATTTCAAAAAAACCCACAAAACTATGGCCCTCACCTTGCATTTCTTTCCTTTAATGGAAAAATTAAACAAAATTTCATAACAACTTTATAGGATAATAACAGTCATTAATATGTTGCATTTCATAGTGCTATTCTCCTCCAGGTTGATAACATTCTAGGCCAGGACTTCTCCAAATTGTTAGCTTCATGAGTTAATTCAAAGGTTACAATTTTTTTCTTTGTAGTACCAGAGATCAAACTTGGGACCGTGTGCATTCCAGTCAGATGCCTATGCAGCTGAGCTGTATCTCTAGCCCTGGGTTATAACTTTTTATCTCCAAGAGCAGCAGGAATTTTTTTCACCAATAGTGGTGACAAAAACCTTCTTCTTTGTACACATTAGATTATATGTCCAATTCTGAACCAATCAGCATGGTGAGAAAATAGAATATCTTGATATGGCTGGGTCTGGTTAAGGTTCTCAACTCTGGAATGGGGCATATATTTATTTAGATCATATAGATTAAAAGTCAGAGACAAGTAATGTTCAAAGTATATTTTAAGCCTATTTTTTCTAAGGTTCAGGAATAAAGAGGTTGGATTCTGGACTACCAAAAGCTAAAGATATCCAAAATACATCTGTGTTCCGGCCAAACACAGATTTACATAACAAATACATATAATTTTTCATTAATGATTTCAGATCCTCAACAAGAACTCAAGACAAGAAAGAACTATTACAAAATATTTGGCTCTTTTCAAACTAAATTCAGCCTTCAGCTCAATCAGTCTGTGGCATTATTTCTTGTATGGTAGCCAGGCAAACTGTATTCCAGCACAGTGACAGCTGCCAGCTAGTTAATCTAAGCCTCATCTCAATTAAAGTATTAAAGAAAAGGGTCAAAGCCTTTAGTCAAGCCAGCTTGGAATCAGGGAGTAAGACTGAGACAATAGTGAGAAAATATAAATTCCTGGACCCTGTATTTTTTGTTGGAGAAATCTTACATTCCATGTAGAGCAAGAATCCATAAATATCTCATCCCCATACAATGCAACTCAGCCACTGAAGGGATCTGCGAGAAAAATACAAATAATACTGGCTAAGTCAATGTACAAGAAACAAGGAGTCAAAACCTTGGCAAGGCAAGGATGGATGAAGTCCCTTTTGGCTGCAGAAGCCCCCTGTGAATCCAAAAACAGTAGTGAATGCAATATTTTGGTGGTTGACACCATTGAACAGCAGTGCATCCAATTCCAAGGTGTCTTACCACTATTGGGTCTTCATCAGTCAAAGAGTCATGAAGTTAAAAGATAATATTTCCTTTGGATGTCTGCTAATTGGAATTTTGGACAAGAAATGAGCTTGCATTATGGAATTTTTCTACAGTGGACAGCTATCTTTTCTGCCTGCTGAAATGAGCCTCTTTGTTGTAATAGTTCCCCTATCTCAGGGAACCAGGTAGTCTTCCTGGAGAGAGCATGAGGCCATGTCCTAGACAAACATTTTATTTTTTGTTGTTGTTGTTATTGTTGTTGTTTTGTTTTTGTTTTTGATTTTTTGGTTTGCTTTGGTTTGATTTTTGTTTTTTGGTTAGCTCAGCTGGGCTGGCATGCCATATGATTCCAGGGGATCAAACCATGGTCCTCTGAGCCTGCCTAAGTTTGTCCATGCTGATATTTTAGACCACTGAACTATTTTGCCAGCCTGACAAACACTTTGGATACAGTGATTGGTCCACTGATGACCATGCAACCTACTTGTAAATCTGGCCTGTGACTTTCGCCTAAATTACTAGAATTTTATGTCTTATCTTCAGAGACTCTGAATAGTAGGATATAAAGCTTGAAGCCTTTGAGTATGTACAGGGTTTCCATGTGAAAAGAAAAATAAGATATACTCTGAGGAGGATGGATTTTCTTCAGCTTTTGGATCCTATTCTTTTCACCTGTACAACCAGATTTATTTCTGAATTTTCCCACTATATAGGACCAAAGTTTTTCATTTTTGTTTAAACTGGTTTCATATCAATTTCAAGCGGATACCCCTGAAAAGTTTCCATCTATTTGAGATTCCAAGTCTTAAATATCTAAACCTTCACTTATGGTATCCCAGAGCATGACATTAAATGGAATCTTCTCCATGCAAAAGCAGCAGTAGTGAATTGTCTCCCTACTTAGCTCAGCTAAATCTTAATCTGTAGAATTAATGCAAATAGAAAATTTGATCCCTGGCTTAAATATTTAATATGTTCTTCTACAGATAAAAATCAGCAATGAGACCATTATAAAATCAGCCATAATTATTACTGAAACAGTAGAAAAATAACTGTCAGGGATCTGGGTCTCTAATTCTGTGAGTCAAATGTCCAGGGAACCTTTCTACCATCTCTACCAACTTTTTGTTACCTTTAATATATATGGAGTGTGTGTGAAAGAGAGTAGTTTTGTTTTCTGGCCAGGTAACTGAAAAAGAGAGAGTTTAACTGCGGGAAATGTTTGTATTAAAGACAAAAAGATAGAAAAAAAAGTAGAATGAATTTGTTTCCCCACTCCCATACATTCTGTTAACACCTGTGTGGCTAAAGAGAAAGATGAAACTACATTATGAGATTATGAGTCACAGGTAAGGGAGATGCTTTGCTTAGGCATTCTTTGGAAAGGAGATATGTTATTCATTTTTATAAAAACCCACCACAGTTCTGTATCTTTGAGGTTGTGTATTACATCCTAAAATACTACCACCACCAAAAACTCAGTAGTTCAAAAAATCAACTGTAGTATTTGCTTATGGTTTGTGAGTCAAGAACTTCAGTGGGCATGAAAGGAATGACCTATCTCTGATCCCCAGTGTCTGAAGACCAAACTGGAAGCCACAAATGGGTAAGAATTAACTGAGATGATTGACGAGAGGACATGTGTTTGGCATCTCAATTCTAGCTATTACTTGGGTTTCTCAGTTCACTTTAAAATGGCTCTGAAGTTTGCAGACACTCTTTTAGAGAAAAAGAAGGACTAAAAGGATAGCCAATATTTTGGCTCTAGCCCTTCAAGGTCAGTGAGGATTCAGGACAGAAGAGAACCTGTACTGTAACTCCTATAACTCAGTGAAGTCCCAAGTTTTCTGTTCATGGAGATTATGAGACCACAAAGGAAAGGGATCTATGATGTATAATGGGCCTAAGGAGAGTCATCTAGAGATAAAACATTCTCTCCAGGCTTTCACAGAGAGCAAACTGGTTAAGCAATGGTCATGACTCATCCAGACGGCTGACACTGACAACAGTTCTACAAAATGCTGTACATGGATTCAACGTTAATCCTGAGGGAATTTGACTGACCTTGTCAGATACAAAAGTTAAATGTTTTGTTGTACAGGCCTTGCTTTAACTTGGCCTTAACCAACCAGCAGAAAAGTATAACTATGAGGCATAAAAGGTAAAGCCAGATTAGTATGCTTAGCTGTAAAAGGCTCAAGTCAACAGCTTCCAACATTACCAGTTCTACCGATAACCCACTACTATTATGGAATATTGGACAATGTATATAACTACTTTCTGTTAGTTCAATGAGAAGAAATATTTGAAACAATAGTGTTTAGAAAAGTTATCATGTGTGGTTGTCCTACTAACATGTTGTGAAACAGTCCCATTGTTATTTCTTATTATAAGTAAATAAATAAAATGGCTCTTTATGCTCCTAGTTTAGACTTAGGTAGTCTCAAGGTAACATTTTTTTTAAATTAAACCTGACTCTCAAAAAAGGAATCTTGTGATAAAAGACAAGCATTTTGCAATGATTTCCATCATATTCACTTGAATCTTTTTCACTAATAAGCTGTTGGTCAAAGCAACTCACTTGATCATCCCCAGAGTGAATGGAGATAGAGCAAGAGTAGGACTATCAAGGAATGAGACTCCATAGTGAGAAAAAGACATAATATATCAAGTCTTCTATGTCTGAAAATTGAATTTCTCACAAGGCTGTAAATTATTCCTCAGGGTACATCTTACAGATTATAATTGAGTAGCAATTATTGGAATATCATAGAAAAAAACAAAGCAGCCACCAAAATGGTATTGCTCCTGGAATTTGAGTGCATTGTTGATATGAAGGAAATGCTCCTCTGGATACTCTGAAGAAGAATTAAGGGTTATTGTGAG
>PVKN010030490.1:0-12717 GCA_004027915.1 Capromys pilorides
CAAACTAGTCAGATTTTTTTGTTTTCCTGTAAACCAGCCACTTATTTCAGAGAGAGTATGAAACTAAGTAAAATTACATTAAAAGAAGTACAATTCTGAAAGACCAAAATGACAGGCATTCCAAGCATAGTTTTACTGTAACTCATTGCTGTGGTCATTGTCAAAAATCATTTTGGAGCTTCCTAGGACCATTATCAAATTCATGCTTTGTATATAAGTGCACGAGTTTGCTCCTGCTATGTTTCCTATTCTATGTGTTTGCAATCACTTCCTTGTTTGCTGCCTAAGACCTTGGTTTCCTATTCAGCTGTGTTATGCTTTTCCATTTCCGTATCTTCTTTGAGTTCTTACACTAGGGAGACTCTACAATATTTACACATGGAGGTCTGATTTATTTGACTTATATGTTCAACTTACATCCACTGATATATGAAGTCCACTCGTCCTCATTCTTCATGGCTGTGTAATATTCAATCGCAGAAAAATACCACATCTTTTGGATCAATTCTTCAGATGATGGGCATTTGGGTTGTTTCCAAGATTCGAATATTTCAAATTGTGCTGCTATGAACATAGGTGCACAGATATCACTATCATTAGATATTTCAGTTCTTCTGGGAAAATTCTGAGTACGGGGATCGCTGGATTGGATGCAATTTGCAGTTGCAGTTTTTGAAGGAATCCCCACACAGCTTTCCATAACGGAGCACAGTCTGCATTTCCACCAGCAGTGGAGAAGTGTACCTTTTTCCCCACAGCCTCTCCAAGATTTTTTGCGGTTGATTTCTTTAGGATAGCCATTCTTTCTAAGGTGAGATGGTATCTAAGTGTTGTGTTAATTTGCATTTCACACATAGCTAACGATGTGAAACTTTTGGTTAAGCATTTATAGGCTACTTGAATTTCTTTCTCTGAGAAGTGTTTGTTCATCTGAGATGTCCTTTTCTGGATTGGGTCTTTGAATTTTGGGAACCTAATGTTTCTCAGTTTGTCATAAATTCTAGATAGAAGTCCTTTGCCTGAGTACTTATGAGTTAAAACTTTGTCAAAATGAGTATGTTGTCTTAGGAAATGCACGTGTCAAGTTCGTCTCATTCTAGCGCCTTGCACACAGAAAGTGCAGAAGTGTTCTTTCTCTCGTATTTATGACTATAGGACCTTACAAGGGAAATACAGTTCTAAGTCCACAGATCCCTGAGTACAGCTTCCAGTGTGGCTTCCATTGTTTGTGTTTGTCAGAGTAGTTCTTGAGAGAGCAAATCCAGCTAAGATTAAGGCAGTTACAGAGATCAGGCAATCAAAGCCTTGGTCCTGCCTTCATCAAAATGCAGATCTCAGCTAAAGAGTCACTTTTGGTACCAAAGTAATTGACACAGCCCAATACACTGAGAGTGAAAACTCGTTCACTTTAATAAGAAAACATGTTTTCTAAGGTGATGCCTTTTCAGCTCTCTGTACAGAGAAACTGCACAAGTATTCATTCTCCCTCATTCCTTCCTATGGAAACCCACAAGGTAATCATGTTCTAAGTCCCCATGTCCCTGAGTCCAGCTGCCAGCTTCTTAACAGAGCAAGGCCAACAAAGTGCCAGCTACTTTGTGACCTGGCCCAGCAAAGCTTGTGCCTCAGTACAGCAAAAAACGGAACTCCAGCTAAATGACATGTTTGATACCACAGCAATTCACAGAGGCCTGGTACGCTGAGAGTAGCTACTTGTTCACTTTGGTAATAAAACAGACTTCTGAAGTTGGTGCCTTTCCAGTTCCTTGCATGGAAAAATGCTGTGGTATTCATTCTCTCACTTTCATTCTTCTGGGAACTCAGAAGACAAACCTGTGCTTGGCGTCCTCATCCCTGTGTACTACTGGCACAGTCTAAAGATGAGTACTGAACTGAGAACTCCAGGTACTGTGGGAAGCTGGGCACTCCAGAGTACATGCCCGCCTATAGTGAAACAGAATTCCGGTGACAAAGTCCTTTTAGATAGTGAAGTAATTCACAGAACCCACTATGGCCAGTGGAAACTCATTCAGTTTTGTAAAACACATATTTTTTTCTCAATTTAGTGCCTTCTCAGCTCATTGTACAAAAAACTGTAGAACTGCTCATTCTGTCCCTCTCATGACTATGGGAACTCAGCTGGTCAAACTGTTCTACGAATCCAGGTCCATGAGTATAGCTGCCAGTTTGGGCTCTGTGGTTTGTGTTTCCTAGAGAGTCTTCTTAATGTAGAAATGCCAGCCAAGCCCCAGGCACCTTAGGATGCTGGGAAGTCCTAAGCACGTGCCCACGTACACTAAAAAAGTATACTTTGGCTACAAAGTCCCCTTTGATGTCGAAGCAATTCACAGAGCCCCAGAACACCAAGAGTGCTGACTCCTTCACTTTTGTAAGAAGACGCATTACTTCTTTCCGTTAGGTTATTTTTTCATTGAATTCGTTCTCTTTTAATAAGAAATAACAAGCAACAGGTTCAAAACATGTGAATTGAACATTCTCAGTCATTGGTAGAATCCATATTGATGCCTTCATGGTAGCTCTACAGAGCACAGTATGCAGACATGATGATTTTTCCAACCGTTGGTACACAATATTCTTCTGATTGAACAAAGAGAAAGTAATTGTATACATAGTCCAGTATTCTATAATTGCAATGGATTCTTGCTGGAGCTGGCAATGTCGGGAGCTGTTGATTTAAATCTTTTACAGCTCAGCATACTAATCTACCTGTACATTTTATGCCTGTAGTTAAACTCTTCTGCCGGGTAGTAAAGGGCAAGTTAAAGCAAGACCTGTATAAGAAAACGTGGCACTTTTGTATCTCCCAAGGTCAGACAAATCCCCTCAGGTTTACCAAGTTCAGTGCTTTGTAGAACTGTTGTCAGTGTTAGCCTTCTGGATGAGTCACAGTCATTGCTTGATGAGTTTGCTCTCTGTGCAAGCCTGAGAGAATGTTTTCTCTCTAGGAGTCTCTCCCTAGGAGCACTACTCATCGTCAGTCCCTTTCTCTGTGGTCCCATAATCCCCTTGAAGAGAAAATTTGGGATACCACTGAGCTTTAAGATGTTAGAGTACGGGTTCTCTTATGTCCTGAGTCTGCACTGACCTTGAAGGGCTAAGGCCAAAATATTGACAATCCTGTAGCCCTTCTTTTCTTCTAGTTTGTGGTCTTTAAACTTACATTCTTAACCTTCCAGAACAGATTCTTAGTGATTCTATTACTCTATAACATAGGTACTTGAGCTTAACATCACTGTCCTTCTGAATAGCAAACATGTTACACTTCACTTGGAATCAGTATTTTCCATCAATCACTGATAGTCGAATAAATCTCTATATAGCATGATAAAAGCAGTTACATAGTTTTACAGACATTTAGAAATCTAACTTTATGCAAAATTGTAGCCAGTCAATCCTACGGCCCTTTCCTTGTCTTTTAGTCTCTTTTGATACCCTTTTTTGTTTTCTTGTAAACCAGCCATTTATGTGAGATAGAATACACTAGAAACTGAAATTACATTAGAAGCCACACACTTCTGAAAGACCAGAATTACAGGCATTCCAAGCACATTTTCACTGTTACACATTGCTATCTTCTGTGTCAAAAATCATTTTGGAGCATCCTAACATGCTCTTATTCATCCTGTGTACACAATGAATGGGTTTGCTCCTGCCCTGTTTCCTATCTTTTCTGTTTTCAGTCACACCTTTGTTTAATGCCTATGTACTTGGTTTCATATTCAGCTGTGTTAAGCCTTTCCATGTTTGTATCTTCCTTTGATGTCTTACTGTAGGGAGACTCTATATTTACACCTGTAGGTCTAGTTTATTTTACTTATGAGTATATGTTCAAGTTACATCTACTGATGTATGAAGTCCTCTAGTTTATCATTCTTAATAGCTGAGTAATATTCCATTGTATAAAAACACCATGTCTTTTTCATCCATTCTTCATATGATGGACATTTTTTTTTGTTTCCAACATTTAGCTATCACAAATTGTGCTGCTATGAACATAGGTGCACAGATATCACTATGATAAGATAGTTTCAGTTCTTCTGAGAAAATTCCAAGTAGGTGGATTGCAGTATTAAATGGGATTTCCAGTTCTAGTTTTTGAAGGAGTCTTCCCACCGCTTTCTGTAATTGTTGCACCATCTGCATTTCCACCAGCAGTCGAGAAGTGTTCCTTATCCCCACAGCCTCTCCAAGATTTGTTGTTGGTTGATTTCTTTATAATAGTCATTCTTTCTAGGGTGAGATGGTATCTAAATGTTGTGTTAATTTGCATTTCATGCATGGCTAGTAATGTGGAGCCTTTTGACATGCATTTATAGGCTACTTGAATTTCTTTCTCTGAGAAGTGTTTGTTCATCTCAGATGCCTATATCTGGATTGGGTCTTTGAATTTTGGGACCCTAATATTTTTTCCTTCTTAATGTATTCTAGGTAGAAGTCCTTTGCCTGTATACAGATTAGTTAAGCCTTTGTCAAAATGAGTGCGTTGTCTTAGAAAACACATTTGTAAAGCTGTTGCCATTCTATCTCCTTGCACACAGAAACTGCAGATGTGTGCATTCTCTCGTATTTATTCCTATAGGACCTTACAAGGAAAATGTAGTTCTAGGTCCACAGATCCCTGAGTACAGCTTCCACTGTTGGTTCTGTGGTTTGTGTTTGGAAGAGTGAGTTCTTGAGAGAGCAAAGCCAGCTAAGGTCCAGGTAGTTACAGAGGTCGGGCAATCAAAGCCTAGATCCTGCATTCATCAAAATGCAGAACTCCGCTAAAATGTCACTTTTGGTACCAAAGTAATTCACATAACCCAATACACTGAGAGTGAAAACTCGTTCACTTTAGTAAGAAAACATGTTTTCTAAGGTGGTGCCTTTCCAGCTCTCTGTACAGAGAAACTGCACAAGTATTCATTCTCTCCCATTCCTTCCTATGGAAAACCACAAGGTAATCATGTTCTAAGTCCCCATGTCCCTGAGTCCAGCTGCCAGCTTCTTAACAGAGCAAGGTCAGCAAAGTGCCAGCCACTTTGTGACCTGTCACAGCAAACTTGTGCCTCAATACAGCAAAAAACAGAACTCCAGCTAAAAATCATGTTTGATACCACAGCAATTCACAGAGGCCCGGTAGGCTGAGAGTGGCTACTTGTTCACTTTGGTAATAAAACAGACTTCTGAAGTTGGTGCCTTTCCAGTTCCTTGCATGGAAAAATGCTGTGGTATTCATTCTCTCACTTTCATTCTTCTGGGAACTCAGAAGACAAAACTGTGCTCGGCGTCCTCATCCCTGTGTACTACTGGCACAGTCTAAAGATGAGTGCTGAACAGAGAACTCCAGGTACTGTGGGAAGCCGGGCACTCCAGAGCACATGCTCGCCTACAGTGAAACAGAATTCTGGTGACAAAGTCCCTTTAGATAGTGAAGTAATTCACAGATCCCACTATGGCCAGTGGAAACTCATTCAGTTTTGTAAAACACGTATTTAATTCTCAATTTAGTGCCTTCTCAGCTCATTGTACAAAAAACTACAGAACGTTCATTCTGTCCCTCTCATGCCTATGGAAACTCAGCCGGTCAAACTTGTTCTACGAATCCAGGTCCATGAGTATAGCTGCCAGTCTGGGCTCTGTGGTTTGTGTTTCCTAGAGAGCCTTCTTAATGTAGAAATGCCGGCCAAGCCCCAGGCACTTTAGGATGCTGGACAGTCCTAAGCACGTGCCCACGAACACTAAAAAAGCGAACTCTGGCTACAAAGTGCAGCTTTTGGTTTGCTCTAGGGTCCTGCAGGCTTCCCAGAAAATAAAATAAGAATGAGTTCTTAATAAAGAAAATCTACCTAAGCTCCTAGTACTGTGGGAAGTGGGGCACTGCAAAGCCTTGCTCACATACAGCGAAACACAGAATTCAAGCTAAAAAGTAACTTTTCATACCTAAGTAATTCACAGAGACCCACTGTGCCGATAGTGGCAACTACTCTTTATTTAGTAAACCCATTTCTAAAGTTACTGATTCTCTAGCTCCTCTACAGAGAAACTACAGAAGTATTCATTGTCTCCCATTAATTCCTATGGCAATTCATAAGGTAAAGTTGTTCTAATTCCCCACATCCCTGAGTACTGCTGCCAGATTCTGTTTTGTGCTTTGTGTTCCTAAGAGCCAATTCTTCACAGAGAAAGGCCAGCTAAGCTCCAGGCACTGTGGGAAGATGGGCCCTCCAAACCTATGACCACATACAGCAAAACATAGAACCCTGGCTAAAGAGTGACTTTTGATACAAAAGAGCCTCAGTACTCCAAATGTGGGAACTCATTCAGTTTTTCACGAAAACATATTTCTGACCTTCCTGGCTTTCCCATTCCTTTTACAAAGAAACTGCGGAAGAGTTCATTTTCTCTCATTCATTACAGTGTTAACCTATAACGTAAAATTGTTCAAATACTCCAGTTCCATAAGTACGACTGTCAGTTTGTGCTATGTTAATTGTATTTCCAAAGTCACCTCATAACATCGAAAGGCCAGCAATTTTGTGAGTCAGGCCTTTGGAAACTCTTCTCCTGTACAGTGAACAACACAACTCAGGATATAGGTTCCCACGGGAACCCACGGTAACTTGCAGAGCCACATGAAGCCAGTTTCCTCAGAAAAAGGTGATGATGCTAAAGGTGATGACTTTGAGCACCTTTTAAACAAAAAGTTGAGAAAGATTTTTTGGGGTTTTTTTCTGTCTCACAATGTCCTCAGGACATTGGGATTCACTTGTAGAGCTATGGATGGAACCCCAGCACCCTGAACCTGAACGCAGTGCCTGAGCCAGTGCATAAACAAGTGTGCCAGTCCGCAGGCCCCCTTTAGAAACACACAACTCCACTTTAAAATTGAAACTCAGAAGCAAAATATTCACAGAGCCCCACACTGACCACCATGGCACATCCTCCAGTCTCTTAGGAAAAGGGGCTCTGGACATTCTGACTGTCCAAGGCCTTGTGCATGGAACCCAGAGAGGGATTCTTTGTCTTCATTGCAATAGGTACTGATGTGTGAGTGTACTGTAAGGCCTCTGGTAGTCTGAGTACAGCTAAGAGAATACAGCAGATTTGCTCTATAATTTGTGCTTTTGAGAATTAAGTTCTGAACTGAGGAAGGCCAGCAAAATTGCAAGCACTCTTGGAAGCTGGACCTTCCAAAACTTCTTCCCATATACTGTGAAACACATAACTCTGGTTAAAATTTGACTCTATAATGTGAAATATTTAAAGAGGCTCACACTGACAAGCATGGCATACCATCCAGTCACTTAAGAAAAAGGATTCCTGAAGCTTATGAATGTCCAGCACCTTGTACACAGTACCCAGAGATGAATTCCTTGTCTCTGTTCATTCCTATAGGCACCAATGATTGAGGTGGAACCAAGACCTCTGGTTCTCTGAGTACAGCTGAGAGAGTAGAACTGCTTCTGCTCTATGATTTGTCTTTCTGGCCATGTCTCAGTTTTTTTTGTGACTTAAGATGTTTTTTGGTGGTACCAGGGATTGAACTCAGGACACTGCGCTTGCTAGACAGGTACATATTCTACTAAGCTATCTCCCAGCCCCTCTATGCTTTGTCTTTCTAAGAGTGTGTTCCTAATAGAGAAAGGCCAGCTAAGCTCCAAGCAGTTTGGGAAGTGGGGCCTCTCAATCCTCCCATGCCTATAGTTGTGCATGACAGACAGTGGCATGAGCCTGTCAAGCAGAATGTCTTGAGTTTAATACCTAGTACCACACACACACACATACACACACACACACACACACACACACACACACTCCTCTCCCCCTATGCAAAAAATGTAGAACTCTTCTTAAATATTTCCATGGGAAGCTAAAGTAATTCACAGAGCCCCACCAAGCTAGTATGCTCAGAAAATGTATTCCTGAAGTGTGTGCCTTCCAGGTCTTTGTATAGAAAAAGCTGAGAAATATTTCGCTTTTTGTTCGTTCGTTTTGCTTATTTGGCTTCTTAGCCTGCCTTTGGGAAAGGCTTGTGGAGCTTGGAATTGAACCCCAGTCCCCTGTGCCTGAATGCATTTGCCTGAGCAGACATTTAAACAACTGGACACCCATGCATGAGTACAAAGTAAGTCCTCAGTTGTCTAACTACAGTTGATGCTTTTTGCTCTAGGATTTGTGTTTCTATAAGTGAATTCTTAATGAGAAGATATAGTAAAACCCCAGGACTTTGGGGGACTGGACCTTCCAAATCTTGTTCCTAAACATAGCAAAACACAGAACTCCAGCTAAAAATTACCCCTATAAAGCAAATTATTTCATAAATCCCCACTCTTTTGAGCATGGCAAACAATCCAATCCCTTTTTGCAAAAGGGTTCCAGATGTTCGTGACTGTCTAGGTTCTTGTACGTAAATCCCAGAGATGAATTCTTTGTCTCCATTGGTTCCTCTATAGGAATGTGTAAATGCAGTGTGAGATCTCTGGTGCTCTGAGTGCAGCTGAGAATACAGCAGTTTCTGCTCCATGATTTGTGCTTCTAAGAGTGAGCTCTTAACAGAGAAAGGCCAGAGAAATTACAAGCACTTTGGGAAGCCAGTCCTTTGAAAGTCTCTTCCCATATAAAGTGAAATACTGAAATTCAGTTTACAGTTCATACTGGAGACTCATGTTATTCACAGAGCCCCACAATGGCCAAACTGTCAACACATACAGCCCCCTATGGGACACTGAAGTGCGTGTCTTCCATCGAAGAAACTTGAGAAGTGTTCTTGAGAAGGAAGAAACTTAAGAAGGGAGGCATTTATGTCTCCATTTCTCTCAGTAGAGCTGAGAGTTTCTGCTCTATAATTTATGTTTCTAGTTCTTAAAGACAAAAGTCCAGCTAATCTCTATGTGTTTCAGAGAGCAGAGCACTTGAAAGCCTATTCCTACATACTGCAAAGCACAGATCTCTGGCTAAAAATCACTTTGGAAACTGCAGTAATTCCCATAGCTCAACTGTGAGATGAGTGAGAACTCATGCAGCCTCTTAAGTTAAAGCATCCCTGAAGTTGGTTCCTTTGCATCTTGTACAGAAAAGCTGGAGAAAGATTCCCTCTCTTCCAATCATTCCCATGGGAACAGAGGCAATTTGACTCTCCTTCTGTCAGTGTAGAAAAATATAGATCTCTGGCTAAAAATCACTTTCAAAACAGAAGTAATTCACCAAGCCTCAGTATGCCAACAGTGCCAACTCATGCAGTCTCCTAAGTATGCAAGAAGTTCATGCCTTTCCAGCTTATTGTACAGAGAAACTTCAAAAGCGTTGTTTGTTTCTGCCTTATGATTTGTTTCTAAGAGGAATGCAAGGAGTTTGCTAAGAGGAATCATCCCTGCAGTTGGTGCTCTTCCATCTCCTTGTACAGAGAAACTGGAGAAGGATTGTTTACCTCCCATTCATTCCAATGGAAACTGAGGTGCTTCAAGCCTCCATTTAACTCAATGGAGTTGATGGTTTTAGGTCTGTGGTTTGTTTTTCTATGAGTGAAATCTTAATGGACAAAGTCCAGCTCCTCTCCAGATTCTTTGGGAAGCCTGGTGCTGCAAAGCCTGTTCCCACAGAATGAAACTCTGCTCTCTGGCTGAAAATCACTTGGGAATCTGCAGAAACTCACAGAGCCCAATTACTACACTCTTGAAAAGTAAAACATCCTTGAAGTTTTAGACCTTTCAGTTCATTGTACAGAAAAACTTAAAGATTGTTTCTCTCCAATTCACTCATAAAGTTGCTGAGGTGGTTGAAGCCTCCAGTTTTCTTAGAACAGTTTTTAGTTTTTACTCTACTGTTTGTGTTTCTTTTTTTTTTTTAAACTTTATTTATTTATTTATTCATTTATTTGTGTTATGGCTGGCTCAGCCTGCCCTGGAGGTGGGGCTGGCGCAGCATGTGGTGCCGGGAATCAAACCACGGTCCGTGCTGTTGCCTAAACTTTCCTGAGCAGGCGCTTTAGACCGCTGAGCCATCTCACTGGCCCTATGATTTGTGTTTCTAAGAGTTCTAAAAATGTAGACATGCCAGCTAAGAACCAGGTCTTCAGGAAAGCAGGACATTCCAAAACCTGTTCCCACATCGAGCAAAATACAGATCTTAGGCTAAACATAACTTTGGAAACAACAGTAATTCCCAGGGCCTCACTATGCCAAAAGTGGCAACTATGGTGAAGCTTCCTTGAAGTTGGTGGCTTTTCATATTGTTGTACAGAGAGACTGGAGAAGGATTAGTTCTCTCCTATTCATTAATTAAGGGAACAGAGGTGGTTTAAGCCACCTGTTCTCTCATTATGGCTGATTCTTTCTGCTCTATGATTTGTGTTTCTGAGAGTGACTTATTAACCGTGAAAGGTCAGCTATGTTCCAGGTGATTTGGGAACCAAAGCCTGTACACAACTAAACACAAATCTCCTCCTCATATTTAATTTGGAAACCAAAATAATGCACAGAGCCCCACTATGCCAGGAGTGGCAACATCTGCAGTCCTCTAAGGTAAAGCATCCCTGAAGTTGGTGCCTTTCCATTATGTTGTAAAGAGAATCTGGAGATTTCTTTCTCTCCCATTCATTCCTATGGAAACAGGCATTTAAGCCTCCAGGTCTCTCAGCAGAGCTGATAGTGTTTTCAAGAGTGAGTTGATAATGTTGAAAGGCCAGCAAAGCTACAGGTGTTTTTGGAAGCAGCACACTCCAAAGCCTGTTCCCACATACAGCAAAACAAGATTCCCTGCCAAGCATCACATTGAAAAGCACAGTAATTCACAGAGTACCACTATTGGTTTCTCTCCATCTTCTTGTACAGAAAAACTGGAGAAGGATTCTTTCTCTCCCTTTCATTTCTATGAGAACACAGGCAGGTTAAGTCATTTGTTCTCTCATAACAGATGACTGTTTCTACTCTATGATTTGTGGTTGTAAGAATGAGTTCCTAATGGAGGAAGAAAGCATCCCTGAAGCTGGTGTCTTTCCAGATCATTGCACAGAGAAACTAGGGAAGAATTCTTTCGCTCTTTCTTTCCTATCGTAACAGGGACAGGTTAATCCACTAGTTCTCTCAGTGAAGCTGATTGTATCTACTCTATGATTTGTGGTTGTAAGAATGAGTTCTTAATGGAGAGAGGAGAGATAAGCCCATGTCCTTTGGAAAGCCAGGCACTCCAAAACATGTTCCCCCATCCAGTGAAACACAGATATGCAGTTAAAAATCACTTTGGAAACCAAAGTAATACACAGGGCTTCACTGTGTCGAGTTGGCAGCTCACACTATCTGCTAAGAGAAAACATCTCTGACATTGGTACCTTTCAGCCTCTTTGTACAGAGAATCAGGAAAAGTATTCCTTCTCTCAAATTCATTACTATGGGAATTCAGGCAGTTTAAGTCTCCAGGTCTCTCAATAGAGGTAATTGTTTCTGCTCTACGATTTATATTTCTTGGAGTGAGTTATTAATGGAGAAAGGCCAGCTAAGATCCAGGAGCTTTGGAAAGCCAAGCACTCAAAGCCTCTTCCCGCATAAAGCGAAACAGATCTCCTCTGAAAAACCACAGTAATTCGCACAGCTCTACTATGCGAAAAGTGGCCACCTCGGTGTCTCTTAAGGTAAAGCATCAGTGAAGTTGTCGCCTTTCCAGTTCTTTGCACAGAGAACCTAGAGAATAACACTTTCTCTCCCATTCATTTCTGTAGGAACAGAGGTGGTTTAAACGTCCAGTTCTCTGAATAGCGCTATTCCTATTCTGAGAGTTGTATCTCTGAAAGTGAGTCATTAATGTAGATAGGCCAGCTATGTTACAGGTGTTTGGGGAAGCAAGACAATCTAAAACTTGTTCTGGCTGGAAATCACTTTGGAAACTGGCATAATTCACAGAGCCCCCACAATGGCAATAGTGGAAACTCATGCAGTCTCCTAAAGTTAAGCTTCCTCGATGTTGGTGCCTTTCCATTTCATTGTACACAGAAACTGGAGAAGGACATTTTCTCTCCCATTCATTCCTATGGGAACAGAAGAGTTTGAGGCCTCCAGCTTACTAAACAGAGCTTATTGGTTCTGCACCATGATTTGTGTTTCTAGAAAGAATTCACAGGGGAGGAAGACCAACTAAGCTCCAAATGTTATGGGAATCCAGGCACCCCAAACATGTTCCTTCATACAGGGAAAACAGATCTCTGGATAAAAATTATTTGGAAACCAAAGTAATTCATGGAGCCCCAGTATGCCAAGAATAGTATGGAGTTTGCAAGAAGAAAGCATTTGAAGTTGGTGGCTTTCCAGCTTATTGTGCAGAGAAACTGGAGGATACATTCTCTCCCATTTGTTCGTATGGAAAGAGGAAGTGGTTTAAGTCTCCAGTTATTTCTTTTTTAAGGGAACATTTAAATTTATTTATTTAAAATAAACACATGGCCATTTAATTAACAAATGATGTTTTTGCATAGTGTACAAAGCAAACTTATACATAGTAATAAATTTCACTTACATCTTTAGATTATTCAGAAAATTAAATGAAGTAAATCTGAAAACTACAGTAGCATGTGCTGTTTAGTTTCTATTGATTGCTATTAGTTTCAAGGAAATGTAGTGATAGGGATCAATTGCTTATGAAGCTTAGTAAGTTCCATACCTACTAGACCTGTATTGCTAAAAATGCAATTGTAACTAACTTACTAGTGTCATACTACAGAAGGCT
>PVKN010030491.1:0-12714 GCA_004027915.1 Capromys pilorides
TGGGCCATTGAGCTAGCTATGAATGTGTTAAGTTGATCCTTCTGTAAGGCTGAGTAACACTACGTCATCTAAAAGAGAACATTTTTATCAGTTCATCAGTTTATGGGCTTTGGAATTGTTTCCAAAATTCATCTGTTACAAATTGTGCTGCTGTAACATGGGTGCATTTTAAATACATTGTCAATAGGCCAGGGAAATAGCTCAGGGACACAAGTGCCTGCCTGGTAAATGTAAGGTCCTGAGTTCGATCCCCAGTTCTGAAAAAAAAAGTTTCATGATACTTTTGGGAAGATAACAAGAGGGGGATAGATGAGACAGATGAAAACTCTAGTTATAGTTCTTTGAGGAATCTCCATACTAATTTCCAAAATGGTTGCACCAGTCTACATCCACTAATTTCTTTTCTTGAACAAAAAGAATATGTCTAATGTTGTGGGGTGGAACACTTGGCAGACATTTACTAAGTCCATTTGTTTCTAGGTTTGGTCTACTTCTGGTATTTCTTTGTAAGTTTTGCATTCATCCAGCTAATTGTAAGAATGGGGTGGGTATAATGGTCACCCATTACAACTGTGATAGAGCTTAATAGATATTTCATGTGTGTTGGTACTGGTTTTATATAGTTTGGTGCACTGGTATTTGCTGCATATATATTTGTAATATCTCAGAGTTTTCCCTCAAAAAGTATGTAGCAACCTTTTTTTTATCTCTTTTGATGAGCCCTAGCTTGAAGTTTCCAGTGTCTACAAATAGAATTGTTACCTGTGGCTTTTTCTGGGTTCCTCTGACATGGAATATTGTTTTCTATCTTTGACTTTTCAGTGTATAAAATTCCTTTTGAGTTTGACATGTTTCTTGCATGCAGCATATTGTTGTATCTTGCTTCTTGATTAATTATGCGAGTCTGTTTCTTTTGATTGGTGAGTTGAGATCATTTACATAGATGGCTATAACTGATACACATTGTCTTATCTTTTTTTACATTATGTTATGATGTTGGGTCTCTGTCTTTTCCCTTTCTTTACTTCCTTGCCATGGCTGATGTGTTTATTTTCCACGGGTCTTGTGGGGGTTTTCCGCACAGCAGAGTTCAGGTTTTCAGGTAAGCAGTGTGATATTGAGGAGCTCATGGAGGAGTCATCCTAGGAATTGTCTACAAAAGAACTTCAGCAACTTTTAGCTGAGCAACAGAGAATTATAGCTGAGGAGCTTTGTGAAGCAGAAGGGGAGTATCAAATGCCAGTGCAGTGGAGTTCTTCTGAAATAAAGGAAAACCTGAAAAAATGGATACAGGTACAAACATTTGTAGAGAAGAACCACCCAGACAGAGAAAGAAAACCTTACATTCAGTTGCTTAATGAAGATGTCATGTCATACTACAGAATAGTGCTAAACAAAATACAGAAGCAGAAAATTTGTTCTTTTTTTCAACTTTTAAAAAAATTATGTGTTTAGGGCAGGGTCTCACTACACAGATCAGACTTGTAGTGATCCTCCTGTCTTCAGCCTCCCAAGCAATTTTCAAGCATTTAACAGTAAAAGCAGGGAATATGTAGAGATAAGAAACTAGCATCTTAAAGAAATGAAAAACAATAAACAAAGCTTAGGATGGGTTGTAATCTGTGACTTAGGGATTTCAGAAAACTAGGATTTAAAAAGGCAGTAACAGCTTATCCTAACTGATGTCTCTCCCCTTACTTAAGACATTGGTGTAACAGCTTATCCTGATTGATGTCTCCGTCCTTACTTGAGACATTGGTGATTATCTCCTGTCCTCCCTGTAATCTTTCTCTTGTATGACCTAAATAAAAAGAAGATGCTGGGCCGGCGAGATGGTTCAGTGGTCTAAAGCGCCTGCTTAGGAAAGCTCAGGCAACTGCAGGGACTGCGGTTCGATCCCCAGCACCACATGCTGTGCCAGCCCCACCACCAGGGCAGGCTGAGCTAGCCACAAAATAAATAAAGAAAGAAACAAACAAACACAACAAGCAAACAAATAAATAAATAAATAAAATTAAAAAACAAACGAACACGACAAGCAAACAAATAAATAAAATAAAATAAAAATTAAAAAAAAAAAAAAGAAGATGCTTCTAGGGTTCTGGGCTCACTTTGAGAGAGACAGATCTCAGTGAGATCTCTGAGCTACATTCATCGGGTCTTCTCGTCATTTCTTTCAGCTCCGACTCACAACATACAACTCAATAGCTCTAACACAGACTGGGTCTGCCAGGTGCCAGGGTAGGGGCTGGATTGGCTCTTTTGCATAAGACAGTGGTAGCACAAACTATGCAGAAACTGTAAAATGTTAATCCATCATGACAAGAGACAATGCCAAAACCATTCTGATCTTGCAAATGAAAAGTCTCCACAAGGAGATCATAGCAGTGCATTACTGTGCATATGACAAGACTGTATCAATGTGAACCAGTGCATGGTCTCTCTGCAGGGTGACTGATGACTAGCAGGGGGCAGTGAGGGTCCAAGCAGGGCACAAGAGCAGATTTTTGGAGTCTGAAGGCTCCTCAGTCCTTAGACTTTCCTCTCTGCCTTAATATCATGGGAAAAAGCTTAATGTAAACCTTGATTCCAAATACATCAATATTTGCAGATAGGAACTAGGGAGGAGACTAGGAAACAAATCTCTAAGCAGCTTGAAGTATTAACTGGATCAGAATGATCTTGTTTGTATGTTTCCCAGCATCCAGCATGCTGAAGCAGGAGAAACACAGAGGGTTTGCATTCACCCCTGACTACATAGACAGTTCCAAGTCACATGAATTACAGAGTGAGACCCCAACTCTAAAGAAATAATTTTTTATTAAGTCATTCAAGGAATCAGGGTTGTGTTGGCTAATAGTATCTGGATCCTTATTTGAGGAACTAGATCTTGGGATGTAGCCTTGGGGACTATATCTTTTCTTGGGCTCTTTCTCCTTGGATGTGGCCCCCTCACCTCTCGCTCTATACCTTCACCACTATGAGGTGAGCAGCTGGGCTCTGCCTCACATTCCCACCACAATGTGGAATTCAGAAAACAGAAGCCAAGATTTATCTGCAATAATACAAATTGCAATGGAAGGTTTTAGATATTTTGTGACAGTAACAGGAAGTGCAGTAATACAAATAAAGAACCACAAAAATCCAGGTGGTATCTGTTGTAAGTCTGAGAATCCTCAAGAATCCAACGTGCATTAGTAACAGAACATATGCACTAAGAAGAGCAATGAAGGGTCTGTGCTCCACGCAGGGTGCCACAGAGTGGACCGTGTACAAGTGGACCTTCAGGGTCATCATGTGGAGCCTCCTACTGAGGTACGGCTTGGATACATCAGAACTTGGCCCTTGGCAAGAGAGATTTATTAACTTGAATTACAACTGGCAAGAAATATAAGAAATTAAAATCTTTGGCAACTTATTTTAAGCAAATCTCTAACTTGAGCCAAAGTGTTACATGGTTTGCAAAACATGTGACATTAGTAGGCCACATAGGGCTGGCCAGAGAGCTCAGCAGATTAAAGCATCTGCTTAGGGACAGGGGTTCGATCCCCAGTGTGCCATGCCAGCTCTGTGCCCCCCCCCCATGTGCTGAGGTGGCAAGTGAGACTGGGCATGGTGGCGTGTGCCTGTAATCCCAGCACTTGAGAGGCTGAAAGCAGGAGAATCACTACAAGCCTCATCTGTATAGTGAGACCCTGTAGATCCTGTACTAAAATACATTTTAAAAAGGTAACATGATTATTATACATAAAATGTACTGAAAGTGGTAGTTCTGACAAGGCCTCAGTTTCCCATTGTCAAGGAATGGATTTGTGTAACGAAGACAGGAAGTTGGGAGGGGATTTTTTATTATTGGAAATAAAGAGAAATAAAAAGGTCCCCGATTTCTTCAGGGATTAAAACTAAAAACAGAACAAAAGAAAAGAAGACAAAAACAGTGGAATTTACAAAAGATGCTTTTCATTCAGGTAGTTTGTACTGCACTGCAGAGCCACAGTTAAATGGAAATTATAAACTTCATAACAGTCAGGGCTTAAAGATACAGTTGAAAGGAGAAAATGGATGGCCACAGAGATAGCTAAGCGCCTGCCTTCGAAGCATAAGGACTCGGGTTTCATCCCTGATGCTGCCTGCTGTGCCAGCCATGGAAATGGAGGGGGGGGGGGGAAGGGGGGTGTGTGTGCATGCCTCTGATCCCAGCGCTGGGGAGCCCAACACAGGAGAATCACTACGAGTCTGAGCTGTGTAGCGAGACTCTGTACCAAATACATAAATAAATGATTAAAATATAATAAATAAAGGATAAAATAGAAAATATTTGGAAGTGAGAAGAAGAAAAGGGGGGACAGAAAGCTACCTCGTGAGAAGGAAGTGGACCCTTCTTTCATTAAGAGGCCAAAAGGCTGGGACTTGTGACCAGGCCCAGGCCCTAAGATCCCAACCCAGGTACCACCGAATACCCGCAAATTCGTAAGTGAGTTTTATTACGTTTTCTTTCTTCTTGTCCTTGTCTGAGATCTAAAATTTATGGGCTTTTCAGAAGGGATCTTGTGGCCATGGAGATAGCTCAGATGCCTAAGCGCCCATATAGGCAAGCGGAAGGACCTGGGTTTGATCCCCAGCACCACACGCCAGGTGAGCCACCAAAATGGGGTGTGGTTGCACACGCCTATAATCCCAGGGCTGGGGAAGCTGAAACAAAAAGATTATTATGAGGCCCGGCTTCGTAGTAAAGACCCTATACTAAATACATTAAATAAATAAATAAATAAATAAATAAATCGATCAATCAATCGGATATAGGAATATAGCTCAGCAGCACCTCACCTGCCTGACAAGTATGATGTTCTGAGTTTAATTCTTACTAATCCAGCCCTTAGATACCAAGGAAACTTAGATACTAACACAATTAAGACATGGTCTAATGCTAGTGATGCTAGGGTGGGAATGGATGGATATATATATATATATATATATATAAAATTTCTGGAAAAGTTGAATCAGAATATACATATATCAAGAGATTTCCATAATTATATATCCTGGAATTAATAGTCACCATTTTGAGCATTCGTTCTAATAATGGAAGCCAAAGTTAATTTGTATTATCCTCAAATATCTCAATACATTTAGTATTAAAAAAAATTTGCACAAGCTTTTGCTTATGATGCAAATTGCTTCTACATACCAATCATATTAGCAGGAAGTGGTCGGGTGGGTGAAGTGTTGAGCTCTAGTTCAGCCATCATTTGGTCCCTCCTGCTTGGCTATGTTTATCTTCAAAGTGTGGGCATTCCTTATGACCGTGGATGGAGTATGAACCTTGTATAACGGCGTTGAAATGTTTTCTTTTCTTTCATCTTTACTCTTGCACAGAAATTTGCTCTCATTTACCTCTAATTTCTTCTTTTACACAAGTCGAATTCCTTTTGTGGGGTATATATTCATTTCTTTGAATTTACATGAGTAGAATCGGGTGAAATTCTTGGCACTTAGACCTACGACCTCATTTCCAACAACAGCCTCCCCTTTCTACTTTTTCCAGGCCTGGTTTGGGCTCATGAGTTCTGTCACCAGACGATTCGTTTTTCCATGGGCCATTCACACTAGAACCTTGTGAGCAGCATACTTGCGATGTAATTTCTGGAAAGCTGAATCAGAAAATCTGGGTAGCTCTGAAAAGCTGTAACTATGTTCAATGCAAGTATTCTTCATGAGAGGTGAGGTGGACCCCTAAGGAGAAAGACCCGCCCAGAGTTTCCCGAGTTACAAGCTACCAGTGAGCTCCACTCGAGTTGGAAGAAGCTTCTTCAAACGCAGAGCAGCGGGCTGGCAACGAGCAGGAGCCAATCAGTGCCGCAGACGCCAGCCGCGCGAGCCAGCCAATCGCGTGCGTCGAGAGAGGAGGCGCTTGCTGTGACCGTGCAATGATTTTCTCGGAGTTCGTCGCTGAGAGCTTCTGGCTGAAAAGACGACCTTTTTATGAAACTTACACTTCCTCCCGGCTACGTTCAGAGGATCCTCGGTGACTCTCAAGCTACGCAATGGTGACGTTGTGGGACGGGAGCTGGAGATAGGATGGAATTATGAGATTGTGGAAGGAAGTGGCTGGAGCCACCCCTGGCAGTCTGCAGGCTCCCGGCTAGCTTCCAGACCCTGCGGTCTGCCTAAGTCCTTGTTCCTGCACTATTTGTTCCTATTTCCCTGTACTCAGCAGGGACAGTTCCGCGGCACTGGAAAGAGACAGGAAAGATAAAAGAGGCTTTATTGACTAAACAACACGGAGAGAGTACTGCCCCGATCCGCAGGGCTTCAACGGGTGCAAACCACCTAGGGAGGGGAATGAAGGGACAGGAGACACGAAGGAAGGCAGCAAGACAAGATTCTGATCAAGCTGCAAACTTTTATTTTTTCATAGATTCTTATATAGCCTAGAGCGGGGAATGGGGAAGGCAGAAGGACTTTCTAGTCCTGATAAGGCCTGGCCTCTTTATCTTTTCACTCATTGGTTCTTCTGCTAGTAGCAGATATGCGGAAGGAGGCAAACAAGGGAGGGGTAGCGAGGGGGAGGGGAAAGCGTGTAGGAGGAAATGGCTCGTTCGCTTGCCTCTAACGGCTGCCTAGGTTTTTATGGTCCCCAACAAGTACGAGGGAAGGTGGGAGGTACAGGGGGACCCTACGACCTGAGACAAAGAATGCTGAAACTCGCGGACTTTGGCTAGAGGTGGAGTTTGAGGGGCAGTTTCAATTACCTGTAAGGAGTTGATTGAAGTCTCCCGTGTGTCCGGGAAGGTGGGAGGAAATTGTATCCAGGACTGGGTTGGAGGAGGAGGAGGAAGTGGTCATTGGCAAGATAGGCTGTTGTTTTGGGGATTCATCCATGTTAGATGACCACCATAACAATTTAGCAATTCCTACTAGGGCTAGAACCTATCACTAGGTCCCCAGTATACTATCCTCCAAGCCCAGAATGCCATCTTGTGTGACTCCAGGCACAGCTATAACTCCACCAGTCTCAATAGAGTAAAGGTTTGGGGGCAATCCTTCATTCCATCCTCAGCAATGAAAAACTTAGCACCTGAATTATTTTCATGAGACTGATGCAGTGTAAAAACTGATCTGGATGGATGACCTCCAAGTGATCCAGGGAACCTCCAAATGGTGTAGGGAAAACTGAAACTCCCAACCTGAAAAGTACCTGGGACGAGTTCGTGTTCTCTAAAACCGAAGAATGAATTCTAGGAACAAACGGAGGTTATGAGCAGAATATATTTATTAGGGGAAAGAAAGCTCCTGTCAGAGAGAGGGCCAGGAGAGGGGTCCCGAGTGGGTGGTCCTCAGGAAACTGTCTCTTCCAGGGACTTTTATAGTGTAAAACCATGCTGTGAGGTGGGTCTAAGGTGTTGGAGTACATGGGAACTCGCTTTGGTGGGCACGAGGTGGGATAAATTTATGGTCAACCAATGAAGTTACAAGTACCACTGCTCAGGTAAAATTGATTAAAACCAATACCAAGTGGGGAATTGAGTCACATAGCAAACAGGTTTGAATAAGGAACAAGGGCTCTTCCTGCTGGGGGTTGGGTTACAGACTTACTTAGGCTCTTTTAAGGTGATTGACACCTATTTAGAATATCAGCTGGGCGCGGTGGCTCACGCCTGTAATCCCAGCACTTGGGAGGCTGAGGCAGGATCAGTGTGAGTTTGAGACCAACCTGAGCTACAAAAGTGATCTCAAGGCCAGCCTGAACTGCATAACGAGGCCCTGTCTCAAAAAGACAAAAAAAAAAAAAAAAAATCCCTGATGCACATTCCTAGGGAAGTATGTGGCTACATTTTTTTTTGTTTCTTTTGTCTTGAGGTCTGGCCCACAGCAGGGGTGTCTGCCTCTTGCAAAGCTGTAAGGCCACTGACTTCTATCTTGTCTCCTTGAGGGCCTGGCCCTCTCTGACTGCCTATAATATTTCTATCTAATTCAACTGCCTACAACAAGCCCAGTACTCACAGTGATGTTACTATATAAACAGAGCTGATAATTTTACAACATTGAAGAATAAGGTGTAGAACCAAAAGGATATTGGGAGAGATTTGAATGAAAATAAGAATGGAGCCCTGAATTCCAGGAGGCTTACTAAGCCAGTAGCCTTAAAGCTTTCAATATCAAAGTCAATTATAAGCAAGCAGAGAGCAGCAATTTGTCAGTTGCTTAGTGGCCATCTGTTATACATCACTCTGCATTTGCAGTAACCGCTTTTATATAGACAGGATCTAGATCTGCAGATCTGATTGGCCTTCAGTTCATGATGTAGTCTAGTCTGGCCTCAAACTCTTGTGGATCCTGCTGCTTCAACCTTTGTTATGGGATTGCAAGTGTGAGCTACCATGCCAGCCAAAAGAACCGCTTTGAGCTTAGACTATGTAACTATTTCCTCAGCATGCAAGGTTTAAAGGAAACAGATTTTAGAGAAAATCTGAGTATTTTCTGTTTTAAATGTGTAGAAACTCAGGAGTATCTTCAACTCCTTTTAATGGGGAGGAGTCTGCATTTCTTGTTGGGTACTAAGTACATTCTTGCTTCTAAGTCCTAGCCCATTGTTTATTCTCATTTGAATTCTGATCAAAACCACTAGTTTCCCAACTCCTCCTCAGGCTCTTTCCCTGTCTAGGTGCCTTACCTATAAGCTAACTAAATAAACTGCATTTTACAGTTGGACAATGGAATTGAGTGTTTGCATAGAGTTTAGAATGCTGAGAAAGAAAGATGAAAGAGTTGAGAATGTGTTAGGAAGAGAAGAGAAAGAAAGGACACTTTCATGAGAGGGCTGTCTATTAAACCCACATTGAAAACCTAGCTGAACTGGGCAGGAGGTATTATAGAAATTGCACTGAGGTTTTCTTCTTTGATTTTTTTTTTTTTGTCTTCTCCAAAGTTCTGATTTGAGAGTCAAGGCCAAGGTACTTTCTGAGCTATTGCACTATTATGTGGTTGATGATTTTTCAAGTGTAATTAAAAGAAATCATGCATATTTCCAAGAATCATAGCACATCGTTGTCTTTTGTCATTGGAAAAAATTCACTAATCCGTAGGATTTGCCAAGTTCCAAAGTAAAGGAGATGAGTGTGGAGCATATCAGTTGCTTCTCCTTCTCTTCATCAGCTACTTGTTGAGTTCTTCCATACTGCAGTTTTCTTTGATGATTTCTTCAAATTAGGTTTATATATTGTGTTGTACTAAAACACTAAAGAACGTTTTTCTTTAGTCAGATGTATTGTAGTTATATTACAGGGAACTTCCAAATAATATAGGGAAAAAATGACCTCCATGTATGAAAGGTACCTGGGATGAGTTTGTGTTCTGTAAAACTGAAGAATGAATTTTAGGAACAATCAGAGGTTATGAGGAGAATGTATTTGTTGGAGGAAAGAAAGCTTCTGTCTGAGAGAGGGACAGAAGGGGGCTTCCAAATGGATAGTCCCTGGGAAGCTGTCTCTTCCAAGGACTTTTGTAGTGTAAAACCATGCTGTGAGGTGGGTCTAAGATGTTGGAGAACAAGGGAACTCGCTTAGGAGGGCATAAGGTGGGATAAAGTTATGGTCAACCAATGAGATTACAAGTACTATTGTTCAGGTAAAATTGATTAAATCCAGTACCATCCTATACCAAATGAGGAAGCCAAGTCACGTAGCAAGTGGGCATGAATACAGGACAGGGTCTCTTCCTGTTGAGGGTTGGCTTAGTGACTCATTTGGGCTCTTTCAAGGTGACTGATACATATTTAGAATATCAATCCCTGATACCCATCCCTAGGGAACTATGTAGCTGTAGTTGTTTCCTCTTTTGTCTTGAGATCTGGCCCATAGGAGTGTCTTCTCTTCCAAGTTGCAGTCACCTTGTCTTCTATATTGTCTCCTTGAAGACCTGGCCCTGTCTGATTGCCTATAATATTTCTATCTAAATTCAGCTGCCTACAACAGTTACTTTTTACATTTATGCTCATCAATTATGCAAAGTCTACATATTATGTGCATAGTAAATATTTTTGTCTTATTTTATCTTTCATGACATAGATTTCAACTACTCCTCCTTCTGATATCTATTTGATTTTCTTTTGAAGAACACTTCTTTATTGGAATGTTTTCTCATTATAAATTCCTAAGGCATTAATCTTTATCATTCCCATTTCAGTGTATAACCTATGTACACAGAATAGCTGTGTACACAGTCCAGATTTCCAAGTACTTACCTGTATCTCCCTGAACACGAAACACTGATTTCTTCCAGCAATATAGAACTCCAGCTGCATCAAAAATCAGTATTCCATTTGTTTTTCCTTAAAGACTGTCTTCCTTTCCTGAGATGCACTTGCATTCTCTTTACTCATCATACATGTGCCATGAAAGGTGAAATCTGAATATTTTCACGTATGTTATGCTAGATATCATCTTGCTCACTAGGTATAGAGTGTTTTTAGTCTTTTTATACTAGTCAGCTATAGCTTTTTAATAAATCAAAAATGTGCAGGGGTCAGGGGGATAGCTCAGTGGTCTAACCGCCTGCCTGGCAAGCATAACGACCAGGATTTGATCCCTGGTACTGCATGCTGTGCCAGCTCTGCACCGAGCCAGCCTCTGAATATGGGTGTGATGGTACAGGCCTGTAATCCCAGTGCTGGGGAAGCTGAGAGCAGAGGATTACTAAAGTCTGCGCTGCATAGCCTGAGCTGCCTGTACCAAAAAGAAAAAAAAAAAAAAAGTGATTTGCAAATGATCCAATGTGTGACCCAATATATTTTTAAAGTTTTCTTTTGGAGAAGAACTTTGACTTGTTTTGTAATTCTAATGGGTCTGCATGGCCCTGGGAGGATGTTGAACTTACGGCAATTTCAAATTCTTGAATGTTTTCCTTCCTATGCCATCAGAGGCTTGAGATAACAGGCATTGTTCACAACACATGCTTTAAGGTTTTTCTTCTGTTATTATGGCATACTTATAATATCTTGGCTTTCAATGCATTTTATTTTAGATTTAAAGAAAATATTGAAACCAGTCATGGTGGTGCATGCCTGTATTCCCAGCACTTGGGAGGCTGAGGCAGGAGGATCGGTATGAGTTCAAGACCAGCCTGGGCTACAAAAGTGAGCTCAAGGCCAGCCTGAGCTGCATAGTGAGACCCTGTCTCCAAAAAGACAAAAAATAAATAAATAAATAAATTTTTAAAAAAATAAAGAAAATATTGAAGATCTGAAAAACTATGCTCAAAAGTTTTACTTTATCAGAAGATAGTATCTTCACAATTCATTCTGTCTATCCAATTAAAATGTGCATTAGACATATATATGAAAGCTATCAACTAGTTCACCTGTCTTCAATAATATGAGCAAAGATAAAATGCCTAAGGAACAACACAGATGACTTGCAAAGGATGGGCTCTTTCAGCATTTTTTTTTTTTAAAAAGGTGCAAGTGAATGTGTATGTTCTGTTACATGCACTGAGTTGCACCTTTGACAGTAAGAAGCAGAACATTGTATCACATAAGCCTTATAAAAGCACATAGTGTCAATGAAGTAGAACCTACTAGTTTTTTTTTTTTTTTTTGTAGCTGACACAGCCTGCCCTGAGGGAGGGGCTGGCATGGCACTTAGTGCTGGGTATCAAACTGTGATCTCTGCGGTTGCCCAAACATGTGTAAGTAGGCACTTTAGACTGCTGAGCTATCTCAACAGCCCCATCCACCTGCTTTGAAAAGCAATGTTCTCATCTAAGCAATAAAGCAGTGTGTATCGTGTCTCTGTTGTGTGTCATTGAGTATGCTCATACCAACATTGACATAAAAAATTAGGAGCTGTAACCTTTTATATTTTCTCTGTTAAAAATCAAAACAAGCCAGTAATCTCAGTAGGTGTAGTGCTCCATACATCTGGGCCATGGCACATGAGCGTGATTCGTAAGGATCTCAGTGGACTATAGGCTCACAAATAGTTGAGCAGCTGAGTGTGCCCAGTATCACACTGAAATACTCTTTGATCCCTAATACAACCTCATTAACAGCATACTCCTTGTACTGTTTCCAGGAAATTTCCTATAATTTGCCTAGTTCTCCATAATTGATCCACATTCCTCTTAGTAGGAAGATGAAAGGGATGTTTCTGTCCACTAATTAAGTTCAGTCATCAACAAGTGATGGTTTCAGCTCTTCAGGCATCTTTATTTTAACTTCAACCATGTTCATGAATGTTTCTTCATTTTTAGCAGTAGGATCTTCCTAGGCCTTCTTCTTCAAACAGACTGAGAAGTCTCTCTGGTGTCTTTGTACTGCCACCTTCTCCATTACCAAGGGATTTTTGTTTGTTCATTTTATTTTTATATCAACACTCTTCTGTTGCTCATCACATATCTATTTTTCCCCCTATCAGCTGCTCTGATCTTTTCCTCTGTACATTGCTCCTGATTGGCTCATGGAAGTCCTTGCTGTTTCTGCACATTGGTGTCCACATCCTTGAGTACTCTGATTTCTACAACTCATTCATCCCAATTTTTATTTCAACCACTGTATAATTTCTAAATCTTTTCACTTGTTTGTCTTTTGTAACAACTTTTTACACTTTACTTCATAAAGAAGAGTACCATGAAACACAGTACTTAATCACCCTCCTGTAACTTGAGTTATCAACATTTTCAATAAATTACATGCGTATTTTTCTTCTTATTACCTTC
>PVKN010030492.1:0-12680 GCA_004027915.1 Capromys pilorides
GCTGATTGGACCCCTGAATGCCTGTGGGAGGACGAATGGTGGGGAATAAAGAAAGACAAAGACAATATTTAAGATACAAAGGGACCAGGAGGAACCTGCCTGAGGTGGGCGGGGCACACCATTCTCGGTGGTTGACCCACTGTTATTAGCAAGTGAGAAGCCCAGGGGAAGGAAGGGTATATTTTTCCATGAACAGCAATTGTAGTAAATTAGGGAAGAAAGGAATGGAGGAGGAGTCTTCTCCATATCAATAGGCCTGCATTCTTTAGATTGCCCTCAGCTGCGCTTCCCTTGGCTTAGGAATGCTGCTACTACTCCGCTCTCCACACCCAGGAAGCATGGGGCTTCTGCATTTTCTCTGTTCCTAAAGCATGTCATCCTGGCCTTGAGACCATGGACCCCAGGTGTGGAGCCTGGTCACCAGCCATTGTATAGTACAATATGGTTTTATATCCTCTGGTGCCCAACAGGCAATGGACTCCAGGAGGCAGTGGTCAGGCCACACGCCGGGTCATATCCACGCGACTCACAGAGCTGAAAGCCAGGACAGGGTGCCTGTTTCTGTGTGCCGCTGCATTTCTCCTATGTCTTGTTCCAAATGTGCTTCCTTTAAGGTTAATGTCATGCTATAGTTAACAGAAATACTGCAAATTAATTAAAATTTATGCTTCATAGGAAATATCAGCTTGATCGTGCTCTTGGGGAGCAGCTGGTATTTCAGGGAAGGCTGGGGTGGGAGTTGCCAGCCATGCTCTGCAGGCAGCTTGACCTGGGAAGGAGCAGATGGAAGGAATCTGCATCCACACTCTGCAGGTCTTGGCAAGGCCCTGGCTGGGCAGCTGCGCACAGCTGGGTCATCACTGCATTCCTGGGGGGTGGGGGGAACGGCCGGCATCTTCTGGACACATGCTGTGGGAAATCTACCCTAATGGTATTTAAAGACTTGGGAAGGCCTGTGCACACTGTGGGTCTCCTGTCCAGCTGTCCATGGGGAGTGCCAGGGCATGTGGCCTGTCCCCTTGCCGTTGCTGCCCCATAACTGTTGCAGGCAGCTGAGTTAGACAGAAATATTATAGACAGTCAGATAGGTCTAGGCCCTCAAAGAAGATAATACAGAAGGCAAGATATCGATACAGCAACTATGGGAAGGAGGGATGCTCCCGCTGTGGGCCAGACCTAAAGACCAAAGATCAAACAAATGCTGTACTCCTTAAAGATTGAGGTGTGAAATTGATCATCACCCTGAGGGAGCCAGAAGAATCATTAATCCGACTGCTACTGGATGGCTACCTGATAAAGTTCTGTTCTGCATTCACTCCCACTTGCTATGTGACTGGCTTTCCCATTCGGTCCTGGGCTTAATCAATTTTACCTGAGCAGTGGTGCTTGTACTCTCATTGGTTGACCATAGCTTTGTCCCACCTCCTGCCCACCTAAGCGAGTTTCCATGGTTTTCACTTTAGACCCGCCTCACTGCATGGTTTTCCTCTATAAAAGTCCCTGGAAGAGACAGCTTCTGGTGGACACCCACTCGGGACCTTCTTCCTGTCCCTCTCTCAGACAGGAGCTTTCTTCCCCTCAATAAATATGTTCTGCTCATTACTGCCGTTCGTTCCTAAAATTCACTCTTCAGTTTTATCTTTTATTTTTATTTTTATTTTCTACAGGGTCTCACTGTGCAGCTCGGACTCACAGTGACCCACCTGTTCCTGCCTCCCAAGTGCTGGGATTACAAGCATGCGCCACTTTACCCAGACTCCATCGCAGGCTAAGCACGCTCAAGAGTGGGGCTGGTGCGGCAGGTGGGGCCAGAAACCAAACCCTGGCCCCTGCGCTTCCCTAAGCAAGTGCTTAGTCCGCTGAGTTATAGCGCCAGCCCTTCATTCTTCTGTTTTAGAGAACACAAACTTGTCCCAGGTACTTTTCAGGTTGGGAGATCAGTTTTACCTATATCATTTGGAGTTCCCCTATTGGAGGTCCTCCACCCCAGATCAGTTTTTTCTTCCTGCAGCGGAACCAGAGGAGCTGTCGGCATACAGAAGTCCACCAAGTCCAGCGGTCGGATGATAGAAATGCACCCCCAAACGTGCCTATGAGAACTTCAGTGAGAGGGTAGCGTGCTGCGTGGCCCCTAATTAACAACCACTTGTCACAGGGCAGGCACTTTTCTTCATCCCCAAGGAAAGGTAAGACTTCTGAGAAGATATTTAAAATCACCTTCCTATAGCTGAGCGCTTGCTTAGGGAAGCCGAGGGCCCAGGGTTTGATTCCTGGCGCCACCTGCTGCGCCGGCCCTGCCCTCAGGTGTGCTGAGCTGGAGATGGAGTCTGGGAAGGGTGGCGTGCACCTGTAATCCCAGCACTTGGGAGGCAGAAAACAAGAGGATCACTATGAGTCAGAGCTGTGTAGTAAGACCCTGCACATACACACACACACACACACACACACACACACACACACACACGGGTGCACAAGCGCAAGCAACTGCCTTCGAATTTCCCTCATCACAGCTTTTGTAGAGACAGTTTCTCCCTAGAAGAGATTTAATCTACATGTTAATTTAAAGGCCTTGGGTAGAATTTCATGGGAAATAATCGATTCCAAGTGAGGGTCTCAACCTGGGGCTCTAATAGAAATTCCTCAGGCCATGCTGCCCCACAATGAGCACCCACAGCATGCTCACTTGGCAGGCTGCTTCCTGGCTTCCCACTTCCTCTGAGCGTGGCCAAGCATCTTCACGAGGCCCGGGTTTCAGCGGCTGCCCCAGGGTCTGTGGGGAGATCCACATCCCCTCACCCCTGTGACCAGCCTGGGAAGCAGACTCCTGCCTGCAGCGTCTGTGAGGCTGCCCTTTCTTGGATGGGTCAGCATTTCCAGCTTAATTGACTTGGTCACATCTTTACTGTCTGTTTGGAATTTAATTTGGAACCAAAGGCTTGAGGTGTTTTCTTAAGAAAAGAAAATATTTCCTCACTGAAGTTACTTCAATTTTTCTACATCCTTTTGCCAAGTTTGGAGTGGGAAGCACAGCCTGAATTCCATAATGTAACATTGTCTTTTATACTGAATGCCATTGAAAATGTTATATATTGGCAGAAACGAAAAGTTTTCTTAAAAGGTTTTCTCAAAAGACTGAAATACACTTACTTGAGACTAAGTCAATTAAAAATTCATTAGCTTTCATCTGAAACGCTTGTACTTTAAAGATCCTGTTGATTGGGTGACAGATTCTCCATCCTCATCTAAATATGTTTTAAACATTAATATATTGAAAGCGATATTCTACTTGGTGAACAGGTGCCAAAATGATGTCTGTTCTTTCAAATATGTTCAGCCTAAATGATTTTTAAACATTCTTCTCGGATAGCCCATGGGTGGCTGAATTAACGCGTTCCCTTCAGAGCACATTGATTGGCAGCCTCAGGCAACCCAGGAGTCTCCGACAGCTGTTTATGGTCTGTGAATCTATTTTACAAACATTATCATCTCATTGAAGCTAAAAAATACCCTCGGGAAGGTGGCTGGGTTGGCAGTGCCATCATTCCCCATCAGGAAGGAGAAAAAAGAGGCGCCGTTCTGTCGGCGGCTTTCCCTCATGGTTCCCGCCTTCCTCCTCATTCGGCTTCACTGCATGGCTCTTCCCTGGCCGCTCATTCCCACTGTTTCATGTGGTTCCTTCAAGCTGCGGTCCTATCTCAGACCTTGGTTTTGGTCCCACAGGAGCTCCCTTTCTTAGTTTCCCCACCAACCACTTCCTCCCAATCCTACTGAACGTTTGTTCCACATCCTAGAGGCCCACGGAGCGCGATCCCTGTGTGTGTCTCGCTCACACGGTTTCCGCAGGTTGCCCTCGGAGGCCGGCCAGTTTGCAGGGGCTCATGCAGCCTCCTGCCTCCGGAGCAGCCACTTCTGCTAGGCTGGCACAGCCCCAGAAATGCCGTTTGGCTGGGTGCCCTCATGGCTTGACAGCCTCTCCTGGCTAGCAGGTTTGTCCTGCCTGTCCTTGCATGGTCCTGAGGATTGTGTGGATGTCTAAGGAGGTCCCTCTTCTACCAGGGCCTGTCCAGGATTCCAAAGCCCACATTCTGAACAAAGAGGTGGTGTGTAGGCCGTTTGCGTGCTGCAGCTGGGAGTGAACGTGGCAACTCAGTGGCCCTGGAGTCTGAGTCTTGTCCTTTTCCATTAGATGTTTATTGTGGTGGTCAGTGTGCTGGTGACCTACGGGCCAGTCTGTCCATGTCTTGTAGTTCTCAGTGAGGTTCAAGTGGAAGGGTAGATGTGGGTGTGTAAGACATGTGTTTGTTCTTCCCTGTAAGACACAGAGAAGTGAACCTCTTCATTCAGTGTCCCTGCAAAAATGTCCCACCAACCATAGCAGTCAGGGACCTAAATGTGGGATGATTTGGCATCAGTTGCACTGGGGCCCTTGAGGCCACAGGAGAGAAGCCCTGGGCTTGCCAAAACTGTCTTGTGAGTGAAGGGTATGAAGTGTTTGAATGCCATGACTGCCGTAAGAAGACATTGTCACACGCGTGGGATATCTCTTCCTCACCATGCGCTCTGGGTGGAAGAAAAGGTTCTAGCTACATCTACTGCTGTGGTATGTGTGTGTATGTATGTGCTTGCATGTGAACATGTGCACTGTCTTAGTTACTTTTTACTCATTGATGGGGCAAATGCCGGACACTCAAAATGAAGAAAGGAAAGGTTTATTTAGCTCACAGTTGCTGGAGGTTTCAGTCCATATTCGGCTGGCCCAAGACTGAGTGGAACAATGCAGAGAGCATCCAGTTTGTGGCGGTGGAACAGCAACAATTGTGACAGAGGCAACTGACCAGCCAGGACACTGGAGAGCAACAGCACTAGTCTGTCTCTCTGTCTCTCTTTATATTACATTCAGGCTCTCTGCCTCAGCCTATCCACCTTAGGCCACACCCATAATCCCAGCCATACTCAAACTGACAACCCCATCAGTACTAAAACACATAATCCCAGTGGATCATGAGTCAAGTAACTTCAGCAGTACTCAGACCCATAATCCCATCAGTACTAAAATACATAATCCCAGTGGATCATGAGTCAAGTCTCAAGCTCTAGAAGTCCCCACCCCATGATTGCATGAGGCTTTGGGGGGACAACTAGACATAGACCATAACATGTACAAGCACGTGCTCTCCTTTAAGCCTTGGCTGCAGCATGTCTTCACACAAGCTGTGCAGAACTCTGAGCGCTCTGCCTGTTGCTTTTCCATCTTGCTGGAGAATTCCCCTTGGAAAGCTTTTCTTTTTTAAATTCAAGAGCAGTTGGTTTTCATTCTTCCCCTGCAGCCTCCAAGTGCGGGCTGGGAGGGGGACCCTGAGCAAGTCCAGGTTGGAGGTCCACCTGCCCGCAGCAGGGATGCTCCTGTAGCTCCTCCGCAGCTGTGGTTTTGAGCAGACCCTGGGGCTCTGGCTGTGCTGCCCACGTGCCTGGCTCTGGCCTGCAGCTTGCAGCCACAGCGCGGGGGTGAGGTTAGCACAGGGCTGTGACTGAGTGCCTGGGGTCTGCCTGGATCTCAGATGGTGTGCAAGCTGGGTGCTCCCCTGGGGGAGAGAAACAGCACAACCCTTGGCTGGCCATGCCTGTGAGGAGCAGTGACCAGAGCCAGGCCATCTGCACGCCATGACAGTATTTATATTTGGCTCTCAGAGAAGTGTGCAGCTAACTCTCCCCGTCTCTGTGAGGCCCCAGTCACACTCTGGCCCAGAGTGGACCCAAGATGTCTCTCCCTTGTCACTCACCCTCCTCCAGCAGGAGTGGCTATGAGGTGAGAGCAGCTCCCCTCTTCCTAACCTTCCCACGAGGAGGGTGCACAAGGGAGCATGGTGAGGCCAAGGTCCGCCTCACAAGGGGCCCTCCCCATCTGCTCATGGAGAAGCGGCCTCAGAAAGGCCACCTCATGTCCTCATTCCTCTACCACTGGTCGCAGCCTCTCCTTTGCTGCACAATGCTGTGATCTTGGACCAGCATGAGCTGTAGGAACTCTGGGCTATTTCAACAGAGTTGTCTCCTGTGCAGGACCTGGGACAGGTAAGCCACACTTTTTTTTTTCATATGTCTTTTGTCTTACACTGGTGCCCAGTGCCGCTCCTGGTCTGCATCTAGCTCCAGGCATCTTAGTTGTTTTTCCATTTGGTGATTCCATCCCTCCATCACTTGCACACCTGAGCAGATACCAGATTCTGGGACGGAGCCTGCCCTTGCCTCACAAAGGCTGGGCATTGACTCCTCAAATCAACTAGGTATGACAGCCCCTCCCCCAGGCCTCCAAGGCCAGTTGATCCATTGATTTGACCAGCATTTGTGTGAATCTTCACTTGGTAGGCAAGATTGGGTATTGGGACTGGTCCTAGCCTACGTGAGATTTCTCCTACAGAGGGCTCCCTGTGGAGAACTTTGGCAACTCTTCCAGATGGACTCAAATGTCTTTTGTACAAAGGGATGTGCATGAGACTTTGGGGGTCCAGGGGGCGGAATGTTATGGTTTATGTCTAGTTGTCCCCCCAAAGCCTCACGCAATCATGGGGTGGGGACTTCTAGAGTTTGAGACATGAGTCATGATCCACTGGGATTGTGTGTTTTAGTACTGATGGGGTACAATTGGTTCCTCCCTGGAGCATGATCTGGGCCTGCCTAGGATATGATTGGCTCCTCCCTAGAGCAGGATCATGGGCCCATCCTGGGGTATGATTGGTTCCACCCTAGGGCACAATGGGCCCACGTCAGAGTGACTGAGCACAAAGAGACTTCTTAAAGGGCTGTTGCTCTCTGCTCCCCTGCTTGTTCTGCTGCCATGAACTGGATGCTCTTTGCCCTGTTCCACTCAGCCTTGGGCCAGCCGAATATGGACTGAAACCTCAAGCAACTGTGAGCTAAATAAACCTTTCCTTCCTTCATTTTGAGTGTCACGTATTTGTCCCAGCAACAAGTAAAAGTAACTAAGACACCACCTGAGTAGCTTTCCTTGAAAGAAGAGTGATCGTCTCCATGTGGCTTAGCCTGACCCTATTTCCTTGCATTGGTATGTTCAGAGCTGGCCAGGACTTCTCTTTATCCTTTCAGCTGGCCTTAAGCAATGCATATTGGTCTAGCTGAGGTGCTGGGGATCATCTCTGAGGACAGTATGCGTGTTCCCAGATAATCCACACTTATTGCTCTTTAATATGAGCCAGGTTGAGACAGAATGAAGAGCCACTGCTCCACACTGTTGGCTGGAATCCAGCCTCAAAATAGAGGTTATGACTTTCTGGGACTTGAAAGATCACACATCAGAGCTGAAGCACTGGACCCCAAAACATTAGATACTATCTCAATAGCATAATGCAAATTACTTTTTCTGTATATCCCTCTTTCTGTATATGACAGAAATAAATGCAGGCCACCTACCTAGCTTAGCTCACAGTACTCACCTACTTCCCACAGTTCTCAGTCACTCATCTCCAAGTCACTCCTCCTTCATGACTAGGTTCAGTCCTAGGTAGGCCTCTTTATTCCTGGAAAGCCATTTTCATGTCTGGACTTAGGACCCCTTGACTCCCTATAATTATAAATATGCGTTAGTGTCTTTATTTTCATCCTGGGTTGTACCAGGAGTGATAGACTGGAATTAACTTGGTGGGATTCCAATAATGTATTTTTGGAATTACAATTATAAACCTCTTGGACCAAGCTGAGGACCAGAAGGGGCTTCCAACATTACCCAATGAGCAGAAAGAGCAAGACAGCCTCTCTCAGGCAGAGACTTTAGTGTAAGTTTTCGCTTAATGAGAGATCTACCCTCATACTGACAGAGAGGAAATGTAACACCCAACCTGCTGCATGTGTCCTCTGAAATCAAAGAATGAATTATAAAGCACTAAGGAGGCTAAGAGTAGAAAAAGTTTATGAGAAATGGCTCCTGGGAGATAGGAGGGGGTCCCAAAAGTGGGTTGTCACCAAGGCCCTTTATCAGGGGTAATTTATATAGCAAAATCACAATGTGGATCAAACTATGGTTAACCTAAAGGGGGAACAAATATAGCTGCTTAGCTAATATCGATACAGTAGGGAAGCAAGCCAGGTAGCAAGGGTATACGGAAAGAGCAGAGGTATGTTGGGAAGGGGTGGGTCCGGATACTCTGGGAGTTTGCCTGGATGACTGGGTCCAGGCGCTCTGGTCACCCACCTGGGGGACTGATGTCTGTCTGGATGTAACTAGGCTGGCTGATTCAAGCCACAGTGCAGTATCAAGTGATTGTTTATGCCTCAGGGAGGCATTTTGGCGTGATCACTACATCTGTATCTCGAAGCCTGGCTTTCAACAGATGCGCCTCCAGCCACGGTTGTGATGTGTTTCTGTCTTCTGCGCTGACTCTCTCGTGGGCCTGCCCCTGTCTGCTGCCTATTAATTTTCATCTAACTCAGCTGTCTATAAAAACACCAGGGGTGAGGAGCTGACACCAAGGGCAGAGGAGGGTTGGACTTGCTCCCACAGCAAAGCAGGGACAAGGTGGCCCACAGAGGTGAGGATGAATAGCCTTGAGGGCCAGCAAGGAGCTAGATCTGACCTCAGTGCAGCGGGTGGCTGGCTGAAGAGGTGACTCACCAGGGCGTGTGATCAGCAGGCCAACTTCCTTCCTTTAGTACAGATGCTACACAGCTATCCGTAACAGTGGAAATGGGCCTGGAGAGGAAAGAGGCACTACGCGTGCCTGAGGCATGGCCAGTGTGGTATATTGTGGCCAGGGTCTCAGGCCTCTTAGAACAGGACGTAGGAGAGTCACAGGGGGCCTGAATGCCTGGTGCCTCAGGAAGAAGGTGGGGCACCACCTTCTGCCATCCTAATTCCACCCTGTGTCGTTGCTGGCAAAGCATGCCTCCAGGAGAAACTAACTCATGACAGAGGAGGAGAGTCTTCTAGAATCTTCTCCAGCCCTCAGGGCAAGCCCTTCAGTCCCACAAGCTTGGGAGAAGCTGATTTCCACTGTTCACAATCTGCAGTGGAAAACGACATGGCACCAGGCAGATGGAGAAGGTTAATGGAAAACTTAAACAAATAAAAGGGCAGTGAATAGCTGGCCTGTGTCTTTGGTGAAGGAAAACTGGGCTTCAGGACCTGGCATCTCTTAACAGGCAGCTCCAAGGCACGGCCATTGTTCCCAGACACAGTTTAGAGGTAGGTCAGAGACAGAGCGGAGCGCCAGGCCTCTGGCTTGCCAACACAGCCTGTTCTTTCATCCAAGTGTCAATTATAAATGCCACCTGGGCCTCCAGATGATCCAGCGCAGCAGTTACTCTCCCCGCAGCAGTCCTACAAAGCGACTTTCTCGGGCCAGCTTGTGATGAGATCAGACCTCAAAATCCCCCCTGGAGCACGACTGGCCTGCAGATGGGCCTCAAAGGCGGCCTCTGCGGCCGCGGCCTGGGTCAGCGCTGCGCGCGCTCGGAGACATTCTCCGCAGTTTTGCGCACACTGCCTTCGCTGTCAGGACTGGTGGGCTTTTGATACGTGCTTCAAAATAAAATCAAGTGGTCATTGTGCAGTACAATCCACACCGAGGCTGTGTCCTCCTTCTCTGATCATCTTCCAGTGACAGGCACCCTTGGCTTTCACTGAAGTGCAGGAATTTTTAACAAATCTTTTGTTGTTAAAGAATGAGGAAGACATTTGCTGGCATCTGCGTCCAGGGCTGCAGGGCCACTGATCTGAGCATTGTGCTCTTCTCAGCACCGGCTCCGGCCATGTCCTTTTAGAGTTTTATTTTTAACTGAAACTTCCACTCTTGGAGGTTGGGAGCCAGGACTAGGAGGCAGGGTTCATCCAGAGGAAGATATTTCTGTGTTTAAGTGAGAAAAGACACTTTGGAGCCTGGCTTTCAGTGGCTTCTCAGGCATGCTTCTGAGCCTGCCTACTGTGGAATCCACTTCTGGTAGGATGGGGACTGTCTACCCAAAACCCTGTGACACTCAGGTGTAAGGCAGTGGGGCCAGGTCAAAGTGGACTTCTGATTTGTGGGCTGGCCCCATGTTGGGGCTAAGCAGAGGCTTTCAAAGGACCCTGCAAACAGAACTGGACGTCTCAGACTGTGTTTGCAAGAGAAACAACACCGGATACATAATCTATAGAATTATTTTATAATAGTCACCCACAAGTCATACATAGAGTGCAAGAAATCTGTCCACACACTAAAGACCAAAAGAACTCAGCTGAGGGCCTAGATCCCTTGGAAATGTCCTGCATGAGTCCAGCTGAAGACCTAGAGTTCCTAACAATGCCCCCATCAGCCCAACTGGAGGCCGAGAGCCCCTGACAGTGTCTCATGCAGGCCTGTCACATGGATCTGCTCTAGGAAGGCCCAAAGGGCAGTACTGGAAGCTAGAAAGTCTGGGCCAGCAGGCTGAGGGGTCAGCACTGGAGCCAAGAAGCAACGCTCAAAGTAAGAACCAGAGGCCCCCTGAAAAGTACCATGGCCAGCCTCAGCAGCAGAGAGGTCCCAAGCTCCTCTGATGAGGTGGAAGGCTGAGTTCCCAGCAGGAAAGCCAGTGCAACAAGCTTCTCCAGGAGACTGAGCTGCGCACTATCCTGGCTCTGGAGCCAGGAAGTCATACTCACAGTAAGAGACAGAGCTCCTCCAAAATGAACGGCAGCCATTCTCAGTGACAATAAGGTCCTGAGCTCCTTGGACAATGTGGATAGCTGAGTTCATATCAGGAAAGCCAGCGTGACAAGCTCCTCCAGGAGAAGTAACAGCCCCAGAAAAACCAACAGCCCCTAACAGCAACTCTTATTCTTTTCCAGTTCTTCTTAGGCTGTCGGCAACAATCCTCAGGGGGGCCCTCCATACCCAGCACTACACTGACTAGGTTCAGTGCTGTGTTATAAGTTGACCAGCAGTTGTCAGCCTACCATAGGCCCTGAGGTTCCTATCCCTATGGATGTCTCCAATGTGACCTGAAAACTATTAGTCCATGATCCAAGCTGCACCTCCTTATGGGTAGCCCGGCCTCCCACCCTCTCACCCCGCTGGTTCCCACTGGAAAATGGCAAGGCCTTCACGAGGCATTTCCTTTGTGCATTATCAGGGTCCAAGGTTCTCTGTGCTGGTAACAAAGAATAGCTCAAGTCTGCTCCTGTTTTACAGTCTTCTGCACCAGACACAAACAGGCCTTGGTGTCCTTGATTTATACAGTGTGGGTCCCAACAGCACCTTCTGCCACTTGGGCTGGTGGCCCAGGCCATGTGGCAGTCTGGGCTCATTTGGGTTCAACCTCACGGAAAAAATTTCACAGCAGGAGAAAATGGCAAATCTGGTTGTAGGTTCAATTTCTAATATTTTCTTTAGGCTGCTTAACTATTAAGGGCCTGATCCTCTGGAGCCCCCGGGCTTCCTGGGTAGCTGGGAGGCCTCATGTGCCCACTTCATATCCACAGGGCATGGGAGTGTGTATGTGGGTCTGCCTAAGGGTAGAGGTAGCCTGGGCCTTATCCATGCCCATCCTTTGGGACAAGAAGGGCGCATCTCTCAGCTACTTATTCAGGAACATAGTTATGCTACACTGCTGACAACATGCCTGTATTGTCTCACAGGCCTGCTTTTCAAAGTCAGTTATTTCTAGTACATTCAGGAGAGGTCGTTTATATTTCAGTGTTCCCCACAGTCATGGTCATTCACAGGCAGGGTTTTAGAAAGTGATTGTATCATTGGAGTGTTACGGTTGGTGTGCCATTAGGAGGTGGGGGCTGGTCCAGCAAAAGGTCACTGTCTTCCACCCTAGCTCCTTCCTCACTCTCTTGCTTCTTGGCTGTAATAAGGTGGGCAGCTTTTGTCTGCCCAGGCCCTTCCACTACAATGCTGATGATGCAAGGATTGAAACATCAGCCCAAACAGACTTCTCCTCCTTTCACTTTCAATGTCAAGTATTTTGTCCTCATGAGAAGGAATATAAGTAAGACAGATTTAGGTACCAGAGAAGTGTGGTCTTTGCTGTGACTGTACTTGCCTGTTTTGGAAATATTTTTGGAAGTGGTTTGTGGAAGGAGTTCGAAAAATTTTGGAGATGCTTGGCTGGGGAAGTAGCTCTAGGAGGCTGTCAGCCAAGCTCGGTGGGAGATACTTGTGAGAGCCCAGAAGACTAGAATGCTGTTTAAAAATCATATGGAAAAGTCCAAGCTCAAAAAGTCTCAATTAGGAACAAGGACTCTGTAGGCAGTTGTACTCTGGGCCATGCATGTTATGCTCTGGCAGAAAATTTGCTTTTTTTTTTTTTTTTGATGGTCTAAGACTTTGTGGGAGAATAAAATTGAGGGTAATTAAATAATTAATCTGGTAGAGGGCATTTTATGACAGTCCACATTCAAACCATGTGAGAGCTACCATTGGTGGCTTTTAACTATCTCTACATGGAGAATCAAGATCAAATCAAATCAAATAGCACAGCTGGATAATTTTTATTGTTGTTTGTTTCTTTGTTTGAGACAGGGTCTCAGTATGTGCTTTAGGATGAACTGTATAGCATAAGCTGGGCTCACACTGAAGCACTCCTGCCTCAGCCACCTGAGTGCTGGGATTATAGGCATGTCCTACCATGCACAGCCCACCTGAATGATTTGAAAATTCTTGAGTTTTGACAAAATGCAAGCTCCTATAAAACTGTAATCTGCA
>PVKN010030493.1:0-12718 GCA_004027915.1 Capromys pilorides
CTTGAGTCATCTGTCTGCAGAAGTGTTGACCTCTTGTCCAAAGGTGCCCACACAGGTGTTTATAAGCACTTAATTGTAATTTACTATTGCCATTTACTTTAAGTACTAATGCCAGTAATGTCATTCATTTATGAATTAATACAGTAATGTCCCAGTTCACAATTGTTTCTGCTTGCAAATGATTTAATCCACAAATAAAAGTGTTTGGTAAAACTGTGCTTCCATTTGCAAACTCTGCATCTGGTGACAAACATGACAATGACCATCTTCTCTTCACAAACACAAGTACAGTCATATTTTTCCAAAAATCATAAAACAAATTAAGTTCGTAAACTTAAGGTGCCACGGTATTTTATGTTGCAATTCAGTATTTCTGTCAGTGTTGCAATGGAGGTACTAAATGTTTGGTTGACAGTCTTGCCTGTGGCTTATCGTGGCAAACTAGGTTTTGTTTAGTTTTTATTTTGGGGGAAAGATATTATGTAACTTTGGGACCATGCCAGCACTCTTCTGTGGTTTAGGTTCCTAGCTATACAGAAAAGGACTAGAGTTACATTTGTCTTGTGAATTATGTTGAGATTAAATTATGCACAAACATCCATATAAAATGCTGGGAATAATTTTTCCCTAAGTACCCACAAACTAATAAATGAGATAATTTTTTCCTGGGTGCTGCTGCGACACAGAAGTCTCCTGGGCCACAGAAAAAGAACTTTTCAAGTTGATATCATAGCAGTTAGCAAGACTATCAGACTTGCTACGGTTCCCCGGTCCTCCAAGTCCTGAGGTGGAAGAACAGTATTATTCATCAGATCCAAGCAAACGAGTGCTACACACATTGTGGGTTTGCATTGCAGTAAAAGGACTGTCAGCTTTGGGCATCTACCTTTTTGTTCTTTTTTAATAGTAAAAAGAAAGTAGTTTCCCTCTTTGTTAAAATGGGAGACACTCCCTGTGTGAGATGGACTGCTTGCTACAAAAACAAACTTGAGAATCATTTTGCACTGAGAAAGATCTCACAGTATTGGCAGACCTGTAGGAACAGGAGTGCTGTCACCCTCTTGCCAACATAAGACACATACAGACACTATGTGCTTAGGGGAACACTACAATTTTTATTGCAGACTGGCCTATGCCTTCTTAAATGGAAAATTTTGAAGACCTGAGTATCACGAACCTCAAGGTTCAATTACTGCAATATTTTGTATATATTTAAATAAAAAGAATTACAGAAAGATGTTTCCTCTTAGTATATTTCTCAGAGATCTACTTGAAAAAATTTGAATCTTTGGTTGTAAACCAACAAAAGCAACACTTCTTTCTATTCATTATTCACTTTGACAGGAGTTTAAACATTCTAGTAACATTCTACTAACAAAATGCAACAATTAGAAAGTAAAAAATGATTCTGACTCACTTTCAGCAACAGTTGGAGGTTCTTGCTACCATTATGCACAACACATTATGTTTTTCTTTTTCTTTTTGATGACTATTATTTAAGATTTTAATTTTTAGGACTAGGGAGATAGCTCAACAGAATAAGTACTTGCCTGGCCAGTGTGAGGTCCTGAGTTCAATTCCTGGTACCACCAAAAAAAAAAAAAAAAGATTTTAGGTTTTGGAATATTTCTAAAGTGGTTGTATTACTGGATGAGGTCCTAGAAGGTCCCTTAAATTGGAGATGAAGACCTGAGTTCTCCCACTGGCAGGCTGTAGATTTGCTGATGTGTCAGTGAGAGCCATAGAGGCTATTTAGGGTGAGAGAAATGTGTGTTTAAGGAGGTGGAGGGGCACTCCCAGAGTGAGGTACATTGTGGCCCAGAGCTGGCTGCAGTTGTATGGTCTTGGAGTCACCTTGAGGATGGGTGATCCAGGATGTGCATTCCTTCTGTATGTCAGCCCACCTATTTGGCAGCCTACAGCCCACTTTTACACTTGTTTAAAGTTGAGATATGCTGCCCACTAATATAGCTGCTTCCGTGGGGATGGAAGTCTATGAGAGATAGAATGATTTATACATTAAAAGCATCGGGCCTGGGCTGGCTAGCTCAGTGGACTGAAGTGCCTGCTTAGACAAGTGCAGGGACTGGGGTTTGATCCCCAGCATGCCAAGCCAGCCCCACTCCCAGATCATGCAGAGATGGCGAGTGAGACTGGGCATGGTGGTGCATACTTCTAATCCCAGCACGTGGGAGGCTGAAAGCAGGAGGATCACTACAAATCCAATCTGTGTAGTGAGACCTTGTAGTCCCTGTACTAAAATACATTAAAAAAAAAAAAAGCCGTGGGCCCCAAAGTCTAATTTCCAAGCTCATTGTATGTTTAAGATCATGAGGAATATTTTTGGTGGGAATTTCCTGGAAAGGAAAAATGCTCGAGTAACTTTTATGTCTTGAAGACTAAGTTTTTCTTAAAAGTTCAATTTTAAAAGTACAAATTTCCTTGTTTCAAGGAAACTTTATTCCTTCTGTCCCACTTCAGCTGGCACATATGTGGAAAAAAATAATCAGAAAGGTTATCTATCTATGTGTTATGGTCTGTGTCTAGGTTCTGCACAAAGCCTCATACAGTCATGGGGTAGATGAAACTCATTTGTCCTTGATTCATGATGCAACGCTGAGATTATGGGTGTGAATTCTACACTTGCCCTAGGATAGGTAGCCTGCATACAGTATGAGGAACAGAGAGAGGTTTGCTCTCCCTCTCTTCCCTTTTGATCTTGTTGCTTCTGCTGTTTTCTGCCACCCTGGACTGTCACTCTCAACCATATGCCTCTCTGTCTAGGAGCCAGCTGAGTATGGACTGAAACTTTCACAAACCATGAGCTATATGAGCCTTTCCTTCCTTAATTTTTGCTATCGAGTATTTTGTCCTGGCAACTGTCTGTCTGTCTATTGGCAAGGACAAAGATATGTTCCAAAAACTATTGTGAAATGAAAAGAAAGTGGACTCACTGAAGAAGGGGGAAAAACACAGGAAAGCAATAGTAAAGTGAGGGGTCAGGAATAATTTTAAAGTTGAAAGCTTCAATAGTTAAATTCCAGAAGGAAAATGGCATGGGAGACATTTTTGATTGAAAAGACATCTCAAAGTGAAGACTATTAAACTGTTTTTTTTTTTCAGGTTGGTTTTTGAGATTACTAAGGGGAAAGAGAGAGACTATATACATTAACTTAATATAAAATGATAAAACTAAGAGGAAATACAAGTTATTTATTAGGACTTCCTCGCAGAGAAACAAGATTGAGGAATGGGTTTTGGAGTGAGCAAGGCTGATGAGAGGGGGCTGCCTGGAGGCAGAATTTAAACTGTGTGGACAGCATTTTGCCTCAGGTCTGCTCTGTGGTTTCAGCTCTTTCCTGTGGTTGAGTTAAAGTGGTTTCTCTGTGGTGTGAACCACACTGCTTTTCAAGCTGACTCATCACTGGTAATATTTTTGCATGTCCTGTACTAAAACTCACAATCCCATATGTGCCCAAATTTAGAGTCCTACTAGCTGAGTTGTAGGGACATTTCTTATAAATGTGATATCTGCAGAGATTATTTTTTAAGAGAGCAACCAGTTGGTCTTTCATGTTTTCATTTACATTTAGAAAGTATGATAAATGCCAAAGTAGAGAATTGAGCATGTATACTAAACATGAAAAGCAAAATCAAAAGGTGGACAGGATGAGAAGAGATGGCAGGGTTGGAGAGGGAAAGCAGAAATAAAAATAGATTAAGATTTGATATATAAATGTACCAACTGCCCAGGGTGAATGTAATTATTATGTATTGCCAACACATAGTATGATAGTAACTAATTGTGTCTACCTCAGTAACAAATGCCCAACTAAGTTGGATCAACATCACTCTGGGCTGGCTGAAGAGATTTACTAAAGACAGAAGGCTCAGCCTGGGTGTGAGCGGCATGATCCGACAGGGCTGTCACTCGAATGGAATAAAGGTGAAATAAAGAAGGAAGGCTTGCTTCTGTTCCTTCAGAAGAGCTGCAGTACTCACCTTCTGCCTTTGACCTGGTCCTCTGGCTTGTGGCACAGACCCTTCACCCTCCCAAACAGACTCAGACAGGACACACCTGAGCTCCAGGCCTTCCGCTCTCCAGGCCCCAGGCAGCCCTTTCTGCTCTTTCCCAGCTGACTCTGTGGATGGTCACTGGGAGCCTGTAGAGATGTGTAATCTATAGGTAAATCCCCACAGAGATGTGTACCTTGCTTTAAAACTGTTTTTTTTAAGTAAGCAGTGATTGATACTAAAAATAAAAAATCTGCACAGCAAGAGAAATATTCAACAAAAATGAAAAGGCAACTTATAAACTGGAAGGAACTATTAGCAAACACTATAATGTAAAGATGTTAATACACAAAATAATTAAGGAGCTGAAAATACTCATCAACAAACAAAACAAAGAAAAAACATAAAAGAAATATAACTTGATTAAGAAATTGGCCAAAAAAATAGATATGCCTTTGAAGAAGGCATAAAAATGGTCATTTGGCTTATGAAAAGGTAGCCAATATCTTTAATCATCAAGAAAATTCAAATCAGGCCTACAAAGAGATATTATCTTACATTCATATAGGATGGCTATTATAAAAAAATGACAAGATATAAAAGTATAGGCAAGGATCTGGAGAAAAACTACCTTTTGGTCACTGTAGATAAGGAACACAGATTACTAATAATTATAGAAAGTAGTAGAGAAGTTTCTCAAAAAATTCAAAAGAGAAGTACTTTACAACCTTTTTTTCTTTATAGCTGGCTCAGCGTGCCTGGGGGTGGGGCTGGCGCAGCATGTGGTGCCAGGGATTGAACTGCAGTCCTTGCGGTTGCCTAAGCTTTCCTAAGCAGGCACTTTAGACCACTGAGCCATCTTGCCAGCCCTCAAAAGTATATTTAAAAGATTTTGGAGTTAAAGTATACATACATACACATGCTACTATTTGAGCAAATTTTATATTCTATTATTATATTACTTTGGAATAACATACCAAATAGAAGCTTTTGTTTTGCCTAAAAATGTTCTAAGCAAGATAAATGATTCCTTGCTGACTGTTTCTCCTGGAAGCCGTGTCCTTTGCATCTGTATAAAATTTTATGAAGTTTACAACATATCCTAAAATCCAAAGTAGCACTTTTGGAGATAGGGATCTGAGCTCCGCAAGCTTATAACTCTGTCTCTACTGTCCCTAGGCTGTTTGATTATTGTAGAAACCTGTAAGCACCCTTCCATGGAACTGGCAAGGGGTGTTCCAGAACACAAAAGCAATGAAGTAAATGAGCTGTAAAATTTTGTGGCTATATGAACAAGACTGGAGGCGAGCTTAAACCAAGGTCTGATATAGGTTCCTCTCCAGTGGGAGCTCCCCACAGTCTTTGAAAACTTATTTCTTTCAACACACAAAAGGACACATGTGTCCTCACAGTTCTTTCTTGTGAGATATGGGATTTCAATCATGTGTCTTCACTTCAGGAGCATTGCTATAATTCAGATGAAGGCTTTGGTAAGAATCTTCTTGCTTTTCTCAGTGGCATTTAACTAGAAACCTTTCAAAGAGAAAAAAATAAACTAGACGTCTAGAGGAATATTTTTATTGTGAAAGGTTTGGTATAGCTTCAAAAATCTACGACATAACTGGAGGACTAATTATTCCAATGTTTTCCTCATAGTGAGGCATTTGATATCATTGCCAACATATTGAATTGGATAATTCTGAAGAATTTTTTTTTTTTTTTTTTGCTCAGGGTCTGGTGTGTCCTGTGAAGCTGGAGATTGAATTGTGGTCCCGGTCACCCAACTGAGTTTGCCCAAGCAGGCATTTTAAACCACTGAGCTAACCCACAAGCCCCAGAATTGGATAATTCTGTATGCATTTAAAATAAAAAATATCTTTTTAGACACCTTCAGTACTTTCTATTTTTATACTAATGTAGAACTGGACTCAACCCACAATGTAATTCTCTCCGTCCAGTCACGACATGTTGAATTTAAAGAGCTAATAGTTCCCTTGGCACAATGTTGTTGTATCTGACCCAAGTGTGTAATGCGTGGCCCTCTGAACACTTTTTAGGTCACTTTAGACAGCAATGAAATATGTACATATATATATATATATATATATATATATATATATATATATATATATATTTTTTTTTTTTTTTTTTAACAAATATTTACTTTCAGGAATTCCTATTGATTTTGCTTGCTTTTTTACAAAGAACGGGCTTATCACCTAGACTCAGGTTTCATGGTCTGATCTTTTCTCTCCTTTCTGTTTCCCCCCATTGTCTCTCCCTATCATGTTTGATCTGCTGGCTGATCCCAAGGCTGGCGAGCCCAGGTAGCCACTCAGCCTTCCTGCAGGCTGCCCTGTGTCTTGCATACTCACCCACACCATCCTCTCACTGATGCTCTTTCTAGGGTCCAGGAAGTTTCTGAACATTTTTGGGAAAAGTTGTAAAATAATTGCATCATGTGACATCATGATTATCTTCTTGAGAAGAGACTATCATAAAAGATTCTATGTTGTTCATTGTTTCTGCTTCTGATATTTTCAGGATTTAGCCTGGTCATAGATGTTCAGCTCAGTGCTTAGAAGAAAACTTTTTGTGTCAACATAAAACCACCTTGCTTGCTTGACTTGCTTTGCTACCATTTTCTTCCCTGTGGTTATTTCATATTGTTTCATACCTAGTTCCATCACTTTTCTGTCCTAAGCCTTCTTGATTTTACTATAGAAAAAAAAAAAAATGCTTGGGTTTGCTTACCAGGGCCTTTGTGGGGAACTGAGCTGGGCTTCTCTTCTCGGTGTACATACTGACTTCACAGTTCCATGGGCTTAAAACCTGGTGCTTCCTGCTCCATCTGCCAACTTTGATGGAGTTGTTTAGTCCCTCTCAGAATACACCCCCTCCCTTGCACATATTTATCCCATTATCCTTGTCACCTCCTGGTGCAGCTATGAAAGTCCTTTTTTGTGAGTGTCTTTATAAGATGTGGATGTAAAAAACAAAAGTCAGTATTTCCTCTGAGCGCCAGTGGAGCTGTTCCAGCAGAATGCATTTCTGTGTAATCTCATCAAACTTATTCACCGGATCTGGCACCATGTGGCCGTTGGTTCTTCTCTGAAGTTAAAATGATATGAAAGGATCATTTTGAACAGACTCAGGACATTGATGCAGCCACCACTGTACTGTTAAAGACCCTCCTAAGAGAGAACTTCCAGAACTGTTTCAGAGAGTGGAAATAATGATGTAATAAATGTGTTTGAAGCAAGGGTAAACACTGTGACGGAGATGAATGACAGTCTGCTTTTTACTATAATGAAGTTTTAAAATTTAAGAATTCACTGTATTTTTATACTTTATATCTGTAGACTATGTATGTATGTGTGCGTGTGTGTACTTTGCACTGTTCTAAAAAATTTGCTTGCTGCCAAAGACTTGTTTGATGAGCTTTGTTCTTAGCTTTCTCCTGGCTCTAGATTTTTACAGAGTCAGTTCTCATTATTTATACTAGTTTTTGTGCTGGTTAATCTTAATTGTCAATTTGACTGGACAGAACACTCCTGGAGAGCTCATCGGTTCAGGGGTGCTGGACTCACCAGTGGACTAATGTGATGGATGTGTGGCAGAGAGGAAGTTGCCCAGCAGGGTGTGCCCTCGGAGGGGGCGTCTCCTGCCATGTTCTGCTTTCAGACCAGCTTGAAGCAATCTGCTTTGCTCTGCATGTTTCTTTGCTATATTTCTGAGTTGGAGCCAGCCTTGCATAGAATAAAACTTTAAAATTGTGAGGTAAAAACAAACTTTACTTTAAAGTGTCAGGCAGTTTGTTTCTGTAGCTGAAAAACTGACCAATGCAGCTGTGTTCTATAATGTCAGTGAGAACACTGGAGTAGCCAGCACTGAGCCATCATTTACCACCTGGACAAAGATAGGCTGCATCATATGCTCATCTCTACACCCTACAGGTCCAATTAATGGCTCTACTCTCAGCAGCTTTCTATTATCAAGTACCAATTACAGGAGCCTTGTTTTGGACTAGACTCTTGTACTAGGCCCAAACAGACCAGGTTAAAAGTCAAGCGAAATCAGTAACTCTGAGGTTCCATATCACCATCATTTTAGAGAAATCTAAACTGTGCATTTAAACTTCACACACATACACCACACACACACACACACACACACACACACACACAACCAGGATTAGGGATAACAGCCATGTGTTCCACGTAGGCCAGTGTCAACTGATCCACTAACGAGGTTCCTTTTGCCTTAATTGTTTTACAGTAGAGATAACCTGACATAAGTTGATAAAAACTAACCTCATGCTTTTCTGATGTTCCGATTTCTTATCCTCCCTCCTCCATCTACAAACGAAAATAACATTGAAATGACCAATCTGGTTTTATTTTTCCTGCCTTTTCCTGTCTATAAAACCAAGCTTCTCTGCCTGGCTCATTGAAACACATTTCCTATTTTATGAAATGAAGCGGTACCAGATTCTAGACATGTAAGTCAAGCCACTTAAGATCTTCTAAGTGTTGCAAGCTGTTCCAATGGTTTTGGAAGTTTAAAATCTATCAGAACCTGGAAAGGTTTTTTAAAGCTTAGGTCTTTGGGCTATATTTCCAGTTTTTATTCTACAGGTCTGACTGGTGCCTGAGGATTTGTTTCTGAATTTCCAGGGGTGGTGCTACCTAGAGCATCTCTGTTCCAGTGTCATGGGCAGCCTTTCCCCAGGAGGCCAGTGAAGGCTCACAGGTGGGGCTTGTCACCTTGCTATACTGTTACTGTCACCTGTCTAAACAAGTAAATACTTGTCTAAACATTAAATGGGATTTTTTTGTGATTATATATATCATCCATTCAGTTTTGAGCTAGTTTTTTCAGTTCTTTAAAAGTCTTGTGAGCGTAGGCTGGCTAGGCACAACGTAAGGCTGGCTCCTGAAAGCCACACATCCTGGGACATTGAGGAAGAGGGACTGATGCACAGAACTCCAGGAACATCTCCACAACTCTAGCTTCAGCTGCCTCTAAACACTTTCATTGGCAAAAGGTAAAGGATACTCGGCCTCATTTGATTTGGTCAGCAGGGAGGCAGGCATAGCTTATGAGCCTACAGTGGCCCAGAATACTGTTACATGACAACCTGAATTAAGGAGGCATGAGGGTGGAAAACACTAGGTCGACCCCAAACTCCTTTACACCCTTGAACTGTGTTCTTAGACACTGGGATTTTTTGGATCGGCAAATTTTAAAGAAATGTTCCTTAATTTTTTTCTGTATCTGTGCATGGCCTAAGTACCTTCTGGGTGAGAAAAGATGGAGCCCCAAGGGAACTATCGATTATGACACTATCCTTCAACTGGAATTATTTTGTAAGAGACAGGGCAAATGGTCAGAGATCCCTTATGTTCAAATCTTCTTTCGTTTGAGAAACAGACCTGATTTATGCTCCAAGTGTGGGTATCTTCTGAAAGAAAGTCAGACGGCTATAACCAGCAGATCTGGTGTTTCCACTGCCACTAGACCTGATGCTCCTCCGCTGTGCCTTCTGGGCCTTGAAGCCTCTAAGCTTATGCAGATTAAAGATTCAAGGCCCATGCAAGTACAGACCCCATTCTCCCTCAGGGATCCCAGACAAATGAAATAAGATTTAGGGAAATGTTCAGATGATCCTGATGCATACATTGAGGTTTTTAGAGGACTTACTCAGTCTTTTTCCTTAGCTTGGGAAAATGTTATGTTACTTGTAAACCAGATCCTGACCCCTGGTGAGATGCAAGTGGCCTTGCAGCCTGCCACAGCCTTTGTGGAGGAGCTATACCTCATCCATTCCAAAAGACCAGAGGACTTATGTCCAGAAGAACAGCTGTTCCCCATAGGAGCCCAGGCTGTCCCCCAGCAGGATCCTCAGGAGGACCCCAATACTGCAGTGGGAGACTGGAACAGTCTTGTGTTCTTGAGGACCTGAGGAGAACTAGGCCTAAACTTCAGAACTATGTTAAACTGTCCACTGTCAACCAAGGGAAGGACAAAAAACCCTCGGCCTTTTTAGAACGACTGCAGGATTCTCTCACTAAAGTGCACATCTTTCTCTCCTGAGCCAGAGATGGGTCAGGTTATTCTTAAACATCAATTCATTGCTCAGTCAACCTCTGATATCCAAAGTCAGCTTCAAAAAATGGCTTTTGACCCTGATAGCTCATTTGATGTTCTGGTAAAGGTAGCCTCTTCTGTCTTCTATAACCAAGACTGGGAGGAGACCAAGAAGAGAAAAAGGGAAGAGGCTGTGGCCCTTGCAGAGGCCCTGCAAACAGTTTACCTCAAGTCTAAGTCAGGGCCCCAAAGGTAGCCACTTGCCCACAGCTTCCACTTGTTATGGTTGTGGAAAACCAAAGCATTTTAGGAGGGATTGTGACAAAGCTTCCAGCTATAAGACTGAAGGCCCTGGGGCTCATGGTGCTTCTCCTTGAGGAGCCCCTGATCATTCTTACTATTGAGGGAAAGAAAGCAAGCTTCTGGCTGGATCCTGGAGCCAGCTGTGCAGTTCTTCTCTCTAACCCTGGCCTTTCTCCACACAGTGACAGCACCATAAGAGGCACTACAGGAAAGACTTCTTGTCTCCCTGTCTGATTCTCTTCTCAGCCACCTATCTGTAATTGTGGTGGGTTCCTATTTTCTGATCATGCCTAAGGTCCTATTTCCTTCCTGAGACTTGATCTTTCCTAAATGTTATCACTTATATGCACCCAAAACACAAGATATGTTCTTTCTACACGATAGAAGTGAACTTGGAGTTATGAGCAGATCAAAGTAAAATAAGAGGCAAAAGAGGCAATTAAGTTTAGGTAGGGGTTTTTTATGTATTTTTTTTTTACAGGGTCTCACTACACAGCTCGGACTAGCAGTGATCTTCCTGTCTCAGCCTGTCCAGCACTGCAATTACAGGCATGCAATACACCTAGTCTCAGTGGCTGACTCAGCGCACCTGGGAACAGAACCAGGGTGGCCTGTGAGTCCAGAGATCAAACCCTGATCGCTTAGGCATGCCTAAACAGGTGCTTAGTCCACTGAGCCAGGCCTCTTTCTTTTTGTTTGTTTTTAAGCTCCTAAACAGGGAAATGAACAAGTGACCATTTTAAAATAATATTTTTTATTGGTTTTAAAAAGTCTAGATGTGGTGGCCCAAACCTCCCAGCACTTGGGAGGCTAAGGTGAGAGGATTATTCCAACTTTGAGACCAGTCTGGGCTACAAAGTGAGCTCAAGGCCAGCCTGAACTGCATTGTGAGACCCTGTCTCCAAAAGAAAAAAAAAAATGACTAAAGAAATCAATCGACTTAGTAAAATGTCTATACATTCTGTAGCAATTAATGAAGACTCAACTTTTATTATTCTACCCCATAGACTTGGTTCTGGTAACATTTTCCTCTTTTGCTTCCTTAAGGCCAAGTAGGGAGGGGCTATGTATATACACAATGAGCCTCAAATGTCAACTCACAGAAGCTGACTTGTAATCGTGGGTATACCATTCCAACTCAAGCCCTGTGAGCCTGGGATATCTTTTATCTTGTCATCTACTACATTAATATTCCTGTGAGCTGGTAGAAGATTTAAATCTCTTATTCAGAAGAAAAATTATATCTCCCAATACAAAACTTTGACATGTTGCCTCTTACTGTTTTCCTGGCCACACTTAGCCAGGCAGGGAAGGGAGTGTCAAATTCAGTTTTGGTACAGCATGAAACCTGTCGGTTTGTGACTACTTCCCTCTTCCAGCACCTCAGGGTGCCCCTGGTGGGCATTCTTCCAGAGTGATGTGTAGGACAAGATAGAGGATCTCATTAATCATGCAGAAGCCTTGTGGTGTTGGTTAAGTAGTGTAGATCTAAGATAGCTAAGCAACCTCAGCAGGCCATCGTTTGTAGCCCAAAGCACTATCAAGCCACTATCAGGTTGTTTCTTTAGAAACGACACTTAGGCCTCCGCATGAGTACTGGCTGAAGCCTGGTACTCACATTTACAGGCTAAAGTTCTATTAGCTCCTAACAGCCAAAGATACAAAGGGTGCCTTAGCCAAAGGACCCCCTCATCTTGGGAACAATGTCACTAAACATATAGGATGGACTCTGGTCTATAGATACGTATGACACTGGAGGCTGAGAACTGGCTTTCAGTACATTGATTATTGGCCCCCAAATTTGATGTAGCATACCTTATAATGCCCATGGGCTCTGGGGCTACTGGTGGTCTTGAGTGAAGAGGAGATAACACTCTTTTTTTCAGTCAGGGTCTCACTCTGCAGTTCAGGCTGGCCTAGAACTCAGTATATAGCTCAGGCTGGTCTGGAACTCACAGTGATCCTCTTGCCTCAGCCTCCTGAGTGCTGGGATTACAGGCACACCTGCACCACTACGCCTGGCAGGAGACGTACTAAAGACTTTCCTGCCCACTAACCCCATCTTCAATAGTGGTGTTGAAATACACTCAAAGTGTTTTTCGCTGTTGATCGTTTAGCACCTACCTTTATTCTTTCCCTAAGGCTAGCAGATATCCTACAACACAGAAAAATATTAGCCAAGTACTATGTACCCAGTGAGCCCTAAGTGACTCAAGGGAATTTCTTTTAAAATTGGAGTCAAATTGTTGAGACAGATTGTCTTACAGAATTAGATGGCTCTAGGTATCCTAACAACATGGCAGGACCTTTA
>PVKN010030494.1:0-12717 GCA_004027915.1 Capromys pilorides
ATAATAATTTGAGGTTGATTTTGTTAGACCTGGACAGAAGTTTCTAGTTGGATTTTGTTTTGAAGATCAGCATAAAAAGCACGCCTGTGATTCACCTCCCATGTGCTTTGAGGGTAGCAGCCACTTTATAGTCATAGGCCAGAGCCACAGAATACACGACCAGAATAGAAAATGGCACTGAAACAGCATCAAGAAATGCTGGTCACAAAGACAGGATCTCTTAAAGGGGTGAAAATGAAGTTCTTAAGGACATACACTTTCCCAAGAGGCACCAGAGGGGTCCAAAGGAGCTGCAGGCTGTAACTGAAATGGCAGGGGGGTGCATTCACACGCAGGAGTTCGCAAGGCAGTTCACCACCTAGACTCCAGAGTGAGTTACACAGACGCAGTCAACCTGCAGCTCTCACCCACCCCAAGCTCTGAACTGCTGCTTATGTTCCCCCTGCCAAGGGTCTCAGGCTCTGTCAATGAAGACCAAGGCCCAGGCTCAAACCCAGGCCCAGTCCCAGGCTACAGCTTTGCTTCAGGTCCAACTCATCTTCCAACTTCCAAAGGAGCCCAGGCCCTATGAAATTTCCATGGTAAAGGCCAGGTCTGTCAGTCTGTCAGGTGTTGCTTCTGGCCTGCCCTCTGCGTGGGGCTGGTATCCTCCTCTAGACCTGTACATTTAAAACTGAGACAAGAGAAAGAATGAATACAAGATAGTTTGCAAATTAAAAGGGAATTTTAGCTCATTTATACCTACAATATGACTGTGGGGTTCCATAATATTCTTCCTCATCTTATCCTCTCCTTGAAGGCTTTCCTACTGTATCCTGTTTTCTTCTTTTGCTAACATACAATTATCTAAATTCAATATATTATAATTATCGGTTTTAGAAATCGTCTTGTATTTAGCTCTCTAGTATTCAGAATTCTTAAAAAGCATTCAGTTACATTTGCTTAATTATACAAGACAGTCGCAGGACACCTTAGAATGTTTATTTCCATCCTTAACTGTAGAGCATAGAAGAAGTCCTCAGATGCCTATTCCTTAGCATCAGCTGACCTTTTGCTGTGCTTCCTTTTACTATTTTTCCTTTCTTTTAAAAATCTAAATCAGACTGCAGCTATTGTGGCATCTTACTTGTAAATTGTTCAATGTACATTACCAGAAGATATTTTCTTATACAGTCACAATCTTATGAATGAAAGCCAAATTGGTCATTTTCCTTTTAGAATTTTTATAATTTTTCGTTATTTGGCCATACTGAATTTCCATGAATAGGTTCTTAAAGAAATCGTAAATATCAACACATGTTAATTGTACAAATAGTTTCATTTCTATACACATATGTGTCAAGCTTGTCATGTGCATTTTCCCTTTCCTCACTTTTACCATTCAATCTACCACCCCTCACTCGGGTACACTTCCCTGTCCCTAATTGTCCCTCTTCTACTTTTGGGTCGTCTCCTTTGTTTATTTTTTTTTCACATATAAGAGAAAGCTTGTGTCTCTTCTCTTTCTGTGTTTGGCTTGTTTCACTCAGTGTGATACCTTTCAGCTCCATCCATTTTGTTGCAAATGACGAAAGTCATTTTTCTTACTTGTCAAATAATACTTCATTGTGTATGCACACCTTTCCTTTCTATACTCAGGACTCAAGTCAGGGGCATCCTCAGCCCTGCCGGCCTTTTCAACATGTTTCTGTTTTCCCTAAATTTGTTGCTAAATTGCCAAGGCTATCCTCCAATTTATCATTTTTCCATCTTGACTTCTGCAAATGCTTGGATTTTAACCATGTACCACCCCCATCCAGTTTAATTTTCTTATCCAGTCATCTGTCCATGGGCACCTAAACTGATTATGTAGCTTGGTTATTATAAAAAGTGGAGAAATAAACATAAGTATGCAAGTATTTCTTTTGGATGCTGTACCCAGGATTAGCATAGCTGAAGCATATGGCAATTTGTTTGTTTATTTATTTATTTAGGTACTGATGCCTGAAGTTAAAACCCAGACCCCAGCCGTATTCGTCAAGTAAGTCATCCCTGAGTTATATTCCCATTCCCCAAGCCTTTCACCCACCCAAAACTCATGCACAAACACACACATACTCTGTGTGTGTGTGTGTGTGTGTGCGTGTGTGCGTGCGTGTGTGTGTGTGTGTATTTGTATACAAGAAACAGAGCTCAGGATGTTCACACTGAACTATATCCCCAGAGGTTTTTTTATTTTCTAAGTTTCTCAATTGCCCAGGCTGGCCTCCACTTCGCTATCTTCCTGCCTTTGCCTCTTGAGTGGCGGGGTGTACAAGCCTGTGCTACAGTGCTGGGTCTAAAATTGTTAATTTTGCATCACTAAACATCTAACTCATATTCAAATTTCTCTCACTTGCCTGCCCTAAATTGACTTGGTCTGTCTGTTGACTAGTAAATCTCTTTAAACCTGAAGAAGCCAGCCCTTCCATCTTTTTACTCCTCTCAGGCCACCAACAATTATGGAACTATACTTCCATCTGGGGTTGCCTAAATGTTTCCTTGTATAGCACTCAAGTTTTCCTTAATACGCTCACATTTCCAGGAAATGTAGACTTTACGCTCAATTTGATTTAGATTTGTGACCTTTTTTTTTTCAAAGTGAGGAACATTCCGTGTTGATCATACAACTGCATTTCACATCAGAAAGTACTTGACATTCTGGCTTTTAGCAACTCTGAGGTTCTTCAGTTCATGGTCATGTGACTCGTATTGAGCAGTGAAATGAGCTTAAAAGCTATGTTTCATCCACAAATGTGCAGATCTCCGTGCTGTGTTTTCCACTGGAGAGGTACAAAATATGAATTAGAAATAAAGCTTTGCTACTTTTTAGCCATTGGTATCTTGCTATTAGTGTTCCCTTCATTACACAATTAGCCTATGATGACACTGAACAAAATCATAACTAGCTATAACTCATGATGTTGCCTTCTATGTTACCTTTTGTTTTCAGCTAATTTGTAATATTCAAAATTAAATTCAACTAAACTGCTATTAAAATGAAGTTGTTTTTCAAGGTTACATATATTTGCTCTATTTAGAGGCATATGGAATTAATTTTGGTTGAACAACTTTTCCCAGGTCAAAATTACAAAGCAAATTCTCAAGTATTAAACTAAAATTTCCCATGATTATTTTTACTTGAATTCAATATCTTGATATAAAATAGAAGGTTTCTAATTAGTGGACTTGCCTGGTTTCTGATCTCAAGCAAGATCCTTGCTATAGGGGATATTCTGAGAGACACTGTTACATTCTATGATTATTGTTGTGAAAGACCTGGGAAATGACCAGGGATCCATGCCCTCAATCTATGTTTCACTGTGTAAATATCTAGCCATTTTTTAGTTATTCTCATCTTTGTATGCCAGAAATTCTGATGGCAAGGCCCTGCAGCCGAAGAGCTTTTGGGTGAACATGCTGCAGATCACGGCCATAAGATCTGGAGCTTCCTCTACTCTGGATCAGTGTTGCTGTCATCCTCTGAGCTGTGAGAATCATCATACCAAGTAGATGCTACAAATATGTATTTATAGAGCTTTCTTAGGAAACATTTTATTTTTCCCTAGAGACCAGCTAGAAATAAGCTTGATCAGAACAACCAGAAATTCCTGTCTCTTCCTTGAACCAGTGGGTAGATTTTTAATCTTTTCCTTTTTCATATGAAATTCTTTACTGTATAGAGTATAAACTTCACATACTACTTTTTTTTTTTTGGAAACATTAGTGGCTATCCTCCATATATGAAAGTTATCTCAAATACCTTCTATACATGAAGTTTTCCAGGAAATCAGTAATAACATTTCAAAAGTTCAATAGGAAAATGGACGAAAATCGTTGTCACCAAAAAATTGTAAAATGTCCTTAAGTACATGAAAGGATGCACGTGCCCGCACATTAAGTATAAATTTAAGATGTGACCTATGTAGTGTCATTTTTTTTACTTATAGCACTGAACAATAGTCTCTAAGTTTGACCCATACTTCATGTGCCAGAAAACCCACTTCCTTATGATGCTGGTTAGATTGTCAAATACTGTCTAACAATCAGGCTGTCTAGGAACTTCTGTGAAAGGCAATTTCACAATAGCTCTCAAAAGAAAACACAATTTATGATCCAAAGACCCATTTCTGGGAACTAATCCTACAGATATCTCTAAAAATGTATGTGGCTTCATCTTTACAACGGTGGCAACATGTCTATCAATTGAGCAATTGCTTTCAAACAAAGAAAACATTGAATTTTAAAAAGAACAAGGACGCTTCCTCATTTGCATGTGGAAATAGCTCCGATATAAAATGGTAAATGCTCTAAAGAGAAGAAGCGTCATAAAACTGTATACAGAAAGCAGGCTGTCATTGACCATGGCAGAACGTATTTACATTAACATGTGCTTATTGTTGTCATAGAACACTAGGAGGATATATTTATAGGAAAATATAAAATCCTGAACAAGCTATCACCCTCTACCTGTTTTTTTTTTTTTTTTTTTTTTTGTGGAGCTCAGGACCTTGCACTTGCCAGGCAGGCACTTGTGCCCCTGAGCTATCTCCCTGGTTCCCTCCCTCTACCTGTTAAAGCCTCTATAGAGTCAAAGAATTTTGGGCATCATTCAGGGTCTTATTAATCTGACTTTAAATTTTCTTTGGATTTCTGGCATCCAAATTCCGTCTTTTTCTTGTGAGCTCAACTATATATTTAAAACTCAAGACTTCCCTTCTGTTCAGGATTATTGTAGGTTTTCAGAAAGGGAAGTTTGTAGATTGGTTGGTCTTCCTAATGCCTCATGATTTTCGCAGGGTTAAATAAATAGATCCCTCAAAAGACAACGAGCTCCAGAATTTTAACTTAGCAAAATCACACAATTTACAAATATTATGGGGATTATTTATGTGAGTATGCACATTAAATGCTTCACTATAATGATCAGTACTTGAAGCAGGAAACACTAAAGTTAATATTAACTGATGTACCTCATATCATTTCTCAAGGAATATGAGTATTTCCTTTTATTAATAAAGAAGTAGGCATTGTGATCTAATTTATCATCTTCCTTTTTAATAGAGTGAGATATTTAAACATACCCTATATTAGAGACTGCCTTTTTTATTTAGCAAGTTTTAGCCCTAAAACATTTTAATTTCTCGTTATTACTAAATATTTTTTTTAAGCCAGGGTGATAGCTCAGTGGCATAAATGTCTACATTGTATGCATATGGCCTTAAGTTTGACCCCCATTTTAAATGACCCTAAATAAGGGAGTGAAGAGTAAACAAGTTCTTTATTCTTCTGAGTGGAACTTAAGAGGCAGTATAGGCAATGAACAATAAGAATCCATGTTTTATAGAAACATATTGTGAGAAAAATGTCCAGGAGGAGAATGGAAGGGACCATTATAAAAGATTTGGAACCTTGCAAGGGCTAAGATTGCTGTGGAGACAATGTTGCTAATTCTGCTGCTCACGTCCCAGTGTATTTCATTAATAGTCATCTCATAGAATCAGCAGTTTAAAAAGAAGGATCCAAAGCATGAACTTGCTGTGTGTGGAGTCCCACGAAAGCATTGTGCTGGAGCCCTAATCTTCACTGCCTCCAAGTGTAACCTTGGCTGGTCACAGAATTCTGCAAAAGCATCAAGTTAAAGTTAGGTCACATTGGAAAAGCCTGGCTCCTCCTCCAATCTGACTGCTGCTCCTGTAGGAAGAGAAGAGAAATGATCAGAAGCGTGGAGGAAAGACCAGGTAAAGACAGAGACGGTGGCTGCATCCGCAATACCAGCGAAGGATCAGCGAGGAGGGTCAGAGCCATCAGAGGCTGGAAGGAGGTAAGCACAGGTTTTCATTTAGAGCTTTCAGACACCAATGACAGAATTTCAGGCCTTTAGCCTCCAGGATTTTGAGAATAAATTTTACTGCTGTAAGCCACTTAATTTGTAGTAATTTATCGTGGCAATCCAGCCCTAGAAATTTAGTATACATGCACACTAAGTATCATTTATATAATCGTCATTTTCAAATAAATGCATAATGGATGATCAGAGAATCCTGCATGGAATCAAGATTGGGAGAGCAGTGGGATAAGAATTTGGTACCTATAGGTCCTTCTTACGTCACTGCATCCATTAGAAAGATATCTTATCCCATGTTAGGGTTTGGTGTTAGGAATGCTTACATTTAGCAAACTTTTAGGTTGGCAGGGTGGAAAGTGTGTACTAATCTTTTAAAAATAAAAATAATATATCATTAATAATATCAAACATAAAGACAGGTGTACATGAAATCACTCTTTTTCTTCCTGTTTTTGCCACACTCCCTAGAGATAAAGGTTATAAAACACATCTTTTGTATAAATTTAGAAATATTTTATAAATATACAAGCATCTTTAAAATACATCTATGCACAAACACTAAGGTGAATGTATTTTTTTATATATATATATATTTGGCAAAAGGTCTCACTACACAGTTTGAACTTGTGGTGATCCTCCTGTTTTCAGCCTTCCCAGGGCTGAGAGTATAGGTGTGTGACACCACACCCAGTCTCGGTGGCCAGTTTAGCTCACCTGGGGCTGGAAACAGTATGTCACGTGATACTGGGGATTCAACCTCAGTCCCTGCACTTGCCTAAGCAGGAGTTTAGTCTGCTGAGCTATCTCACCAACCCTTAAAATGAACATATTACCCATAATACTTTCTGCTTTCTTTCCTTATTGGAGATATTTTTGATATCTTTTTATGTATCCTATAGTAGGAGATGCATACTTTACTCCCTGTGAATGCTACTTCCTCTACAGCACCATGGTTGACGTTCCCCAGAGGCTTCTTACAAATATTTCAGGATATTTATGGAAAGACAATTTTAAGTCTGAGACACATGATTCTCCTTTCTTCACTCCTCAAGCACTTTGTTATGAAACACCTCTACCTCGTTCTTTTCAAACGTCATAGTATTCTATTGAAAAGTTACTATATTTTGTATTAAGACATCTAGTATTAATGGACATTCATTAGATTATTTTTTCAGTCTGGTGCTATGATGTTCTTGTCCATGTTTTTGTTTTTGTTATATATCTAAGATAAATTCATGCATATAGAAATGTCTGAGATTGTTCAACTGAAAAAAGTCTGGCATCTATTAAATAAATAAATTTTAAGCAGAAATGTTGGTATTTTCCCACACAGCTTAATAGCTACAGCCAATTCAGAGTACAGGAATCTATTAACAACATCGCAGTAAGATTGACTTGAATAACTTTTGCTAACAAGGACATACTTCATGTAATAATTCACATTAAGTAATCACAGATACGTTACTAAGCATTTTTGTCTCTGTGATCAAACAGGTAAGAAGACCAGCTTGGAGGAGAAAAGATTTCTGTGGGCTCACAGTCTCAGGGGCTTTGACATGCAATCAGCTGGCTCCACTGCTTTGAGGCTGTGGAGAAGCAGAGCAGCAGGCGGAGCTGTGGCAGAAGACCGCTGCTTACCTCCCGCCAACCAGGAAGCAGGGAAAGAGGGAAGGAGCCAGGAAGGACTTTCCCGAGGCCCGTCCTCTGAACACATGAGACTCTTTTGAGACATTTTCATCTCAACCCTAATAAGTGTTTCAGGAATGAATAAAGAGATGCATGCAGCTCAGATGTAAAATGGTCTTTCTATACATAGCCTGAAATATCTGTAAGAAGCCAGCCACAGCGGTGTAGAGGAAGCAGCAGCTGCAGGGAGAACACTACAGTGTGAGCCACGACTGGCCAAAATGGGGCTTGAAAAGGTTGTAGAGACACCAACTACCACATTGCACTCCGAATAGCATAGCAGTTGGGTGAAATACAGAAATATATCCCTGGTGTCATGCTCAGCCTGAATCTGCAGACATAACATACTGTGCAGTGGACAGAACTGTCTGGGAGCAAGGGCAAGGGCAAGGCCTGCACTGGGCACGCAACTCCAAAAGCCACTATTTCCAAGCCTGTGGGGAACTCCACAGGTTCCCTGTCTGAACACATCCCAGAAACTGTGAGGACAACAACAAACAGAGTCCTGGACCTCTGAGGCAGAGCCCAGCACTGGCCTTAAGTTCTTACTACTCGGTGAGCTTAGGGGAAGAGGAACAGGGTGAGTGCAGCTGGGAAATGTCCTCAGCTGCCACTGCTCTCCCTAGGCATGAGGTGGAGTTCCTGCCTCTGCAACTCCAGCTGTGGGAGCAGTGAGGGGTGAGGCTAAAGATAAACTCAGAGACTGGGAAATTAGGAACAACGATGACCTGTGGGCAATGGAGGGGTGGAGTGGACAGAAACAGCATGAACCAGTAGAGGAAACTAATTTCCTAACTCTACCCTTGGACTGTGGAAATCACAGAGGACTCAGCAAACTGAGAAGAGGGAACCAGGAGCTCCAGAGATGCTATGAGGGAGGCAAAGGGAAATCAACCTGGGCAGAGGATCCTAGACTAAACCTCACTGGAAGGACAGAATTAATGCTCCAAGGACCCTGAGAAAAATACAGGTCCTGGAACTTAGAAGACTAAAAACAATGGTTCTACAATGTGGTGGCACATTTACCCTCCCCCTAAAGCTGTCTGCAGCCAGAGCTGGTGATTGCTTCACATTCTCAAACATCTTTACTTCTGAAGTGTGGGTATGGCTTAAGTGGTATGCATAAATGTTTTAATTTCTACAGTATATTTCTGTAGGCAGAGATACATGGTTAACTTGTTCCAATACCCATAAAGCCTCTTTAGTTTCCCACTTATATTTTCTTCTCATTTCTCCTAGTTTCCTACTTCTTTCTATCTCATATAGCCTTTCAGATCTTGTCTCTTTACCTTCTCTGGTTGGAGAAAAACAAAACAAATCAGAACAACAATCCCACTCAACTATTTTTTTTTCAACTTTGCTCCTCCTTTGTTTCAGTTTAAACTAACTCATTGTATTTTGCTCTATTTTCTCCAATTTATGTTCTTTTGCAGCTCTCAACGTATATCTCCTTACTATTAATCTTTTGCCTTCCTGGACCATTGAAAGAGCTGCAAACTTCTTTGTCAGTAAGTCTGAAGTGCTGGCATAATATTGGTGCCTTGGATGTTGTTATTATCAGTATTGCTCTCTGAATGCAAGGCAGTGATTGAGACTGAATCCAAATCTCCCTACTAGTGGTCTGTGTGAGTACAACTGGCTGATACCCAAGGGACACCTTTCATCCTAAAGAGATCTCTACCACAGTGGCAGCACTATTTAAACTGATCTACAACACAAAATGTCCAGTATCATAAGAAACATAATAATGAGGTGCCTCCAAAAACTGGTGTTGCCAAAAGCTGAACTCACAGGCAACAGAATGGGGGGATTTCCAGATATGAAACTCAAAGAATAGGTAGCTAAAATCATTGAAGAGATCACTGTTTCAACCAAAACGTGATTGCGGAGAGTTTGTTAATGGGATGTTTAGTGAGCTCAAAGAAGATGTAACTAAAAAAGGTAGATCATTCGGTGCATACATTTACGCTTGAACCTAAAGGAGATACAAATAAATAGCTGAAGGATTTCGGGAATGCATATGAGTAAGCAACCTAGTAAAGAATCAGAAAGTATGAAAAAGAGTCAACCAGGAATTCCTGGACATGAAAAATTCAGTTAAAAGTTTTGGCTATTGAAATGAGGAATCTACAGGAAGCCTACCAGGCTTAATACGAGGCTGAAGATATAGCTTCTTTACTCAATGATGCCCTAAAACATGACAAGTTGCATTTAATAGCTGCTAGATGATAAAAAATAATAACAAGACAAAACAAAAAACCAACATAAGAATTGTAGGAATTAACTAAACAGAAGATAACACTAAAAGTGCAAGCAATTTACCAGAATTATAGCAGAAAATTTTTAAAGCTAGAGAATAAAATGGATATCCTAGTAAATGAGGAATTTATTTTATCTTATATTTTATTTTATATTTTATTGTGCAGAGTCTCACTTTGCAGCTCTGACTCACAGTGATTCTCCTATTTTCTGCCTCCCTAGTGCTGGAATTGCAGGTGTGCACCACCACGCCCGAAACCCATTGCTGGCTCAGTGTGCCTGAGAGGAGGCCTGGTGTGGCATATAGAGCCAGGGATCAAATCCTCGCCCCTGTACTTCCCTAAGCAAGCACTTAGTCCACTGAGCTATACCGCTGGCCCTTAAGTGAGTAATTTATAACTCCAAGTAGACATGACAAGGAAAAAAAATTAAACACAAAACTATAATTCTGCAGAAAGAGAAAATAATAAAAGTCGCTAGAGAAAAACTACCACAGAACTTATAAATAGGAGTCAATTTAGAAGAAGAGCAGATTTATCAACACAAACTTTAAAGGCCAGAAGTACTTGGAATGAAGTTTTTCAAGCATTAAAAGGATACAATTGATAACTCAGATTATGACATCTCGCAAAATCACCCCTCACAGTTGGAACACCAATAACTTGCTATGATGAAAGGAACCTAAAGAAATGCATGACCACCAAACTAGCATTGGATAAAGCACACAAAGTCTTAAAAGTAGTATCACTGAGAGCCCAAAGCTAAGAATACACGTAATAGAATAAGCAGAGAAAAAATCAAAGAACCAGAACCACCAGAATATCTTCTCAGAACTGGACCCTATCCTTGTTCCTCTTGGTCTCATTTTCAGAAAAATTTCCTGGGATAACTTAGCTCTTTAGTATACTTTATTCCCGTAAACTTTCTCTATCTGGACTGCAAATATAGTCTCTATATGCTTGGGATTCTTTAGAAACTCTTATTTTTATTGTCTCCTTCTCGCCATTGCATCTTTCACCCCAGTGTAGCCCACTTACTCATACTAACTCTACTCCAGCTTCTTGGAGTACTTGGCCCCAGTGCATTCCAACTTTACGGTCAGTGGAGCGCAGTGGTTCACCACCCTGCTGGCAGGTAACTGATGGTTTTGTGGCTGTAACAAAAAAGAAAGACTGAGTGCTTCCAGGGAATATAGATAATCTATAAATGTAACTGCCTTTAAGATTATTTCTACCAAGAAGCATCTGTTTTCCCAACATTATTGATTACAGATTCCAGTTATCAAAACAAGTATTTCCAAATGGTGTACTATTATATAACAAGCAAAAAGTGCAAACTCAAATATTTTAATTTTATAAGGAATTTATGTTGTATTATGAAAGAATAGAAATTTCTAGAGTTCAGTAAGACACAGATTCACTACGTAGCACAGGCTGGCCTAAAACTTGCCACTGTCCTCCAAGCTCAGCCTCCCAAACGCTGGGATTCCAGGTGTGTACCACCGTGCCTTGTTCCCTTGAGAGCCATGACATTTGTCAAGGTATTCTGATTATTTGCTTTGCTGAATATTTTCAGCACAAGTCAAAATAGCAAAGATCTGAAAATGTTGCTATCGCCATAACTCATTCATTATTTGAATTTAATTAAGAAATTGTAGAGTTTTGGTGATCCGCTATGTAGGATGTCATGTCATCTGTAAATAATGATAATTTCACTTCTTTTCTAATCCTTATTACTGTTATTTCTCTCTCTTTTTTAATTGCTCTGGTTAATGTTTCCAGAACTATATTGAATCGGAACAGAGAGCGTGGACATCCTTGTCTTGTTTCTGATTTTTAAAGTGAAGTTGGAGATTTAACCATCAAATTCAGCAGCACAGCAGTATACAATATCAACACCCAAAAAATAGTTGCATTTTTGTACAAAAGGATTGAACACATTGAGAAAGAAGTTACATCTTTCACAATAACTTTCAAAAAGATGAAATACTTAGGAATCAATCTCACAAAGGATGCAAAATATTTATAAGGTGAACATTATGATACTCAGAGAAAAGAGATTTAAGAGTATTTGAGAAAAATGAAAAAATATTCCATACCCCTGGATAGGAAGAACAAATATGAAAATGGTCATACTCCCAAACTTACAATACAGATTCAATGCAATCCCCACTAAAATATCATTAGTGTACCTCACTGATCTAGAGAAAATGTTCCTCAAATTCATTTGGAACCAGAAGAGACCCAGAATATCAAAAGCAATCCTTCGAAACAAAGGCAGGAAGCATCACAATCCCTGACCTGAAATTATACTATAAAGCTACAGCGATAAAATCAGCATGGTAATGGCATAGAGACAGAACTGAGGATCAAGGGAACAGATTAGAAGATGCAGACAGAACTGCAAACAACTCAGCCGTCTTCTCCTTGATGAAAACGCCAAGCATGTTCACTGTAAGAAAGATAGCCTCTTTAATAAACGCTGCTGCAAAATACCTGATGCTTAAAATTAAGGAAGGAAAGGTTTATTTAGCTTACAGTTAGGGAAGGTTTCACTCCATACTCAGCTGGCTCCAAAGCAGAGTGCTGCATGGCAGAGGACAGCAGTTTATGAAGGCAGAAAAGAGCAAGGAGCAAAAAGAGGGGCAACAGTGGAGGCTGCTGGATAGCTTTTTCCCCTCCTTACATTTTATGCAGATTATCTACCCTAGAGCAAGTGTTGAGCTAACACCCATACTCCCAGTGTTGGACCATAACTTAATGACAAACTCTGAAAGCCATCCCATGACTTCATGAGGCTTTGGGGACACAACTAGATACAAGCCATAACATTATCCCATTTAGATTTTCATTTAAGTGGATTTTTTTTGTATTCTCCAATGCCCTTCTTCTCACTAAAATATCTAC
>PVKN010030495.1:0-12717 GCA_004027915.1 Capromys pilorides
ATGTTTCGTATTGTTATCTTCAGATTATTGGATAGAGGCAGGAAGAATTGATTGGACAGTTAGATATGAGCTGTTCCTTTCAATAAAACAAAAGAAATTAGTCCTACAATTTATCTTTTTCTTTTTAAAGGCACTAGCTTTGTAATTGCAGTTTGTGGGCTTGTGCAGTTTTTTCTGTTCTTTATTACCATCTGTTTATGATGGCCTTGTGTTTCTTGGGTTGTTTTCAAACCTCTCTAAGATGGTATAGCACATGATTTAAAAGAAAGCACATGTGCTAAAAGAAAAAATGAAGATGTATTTTTCTTACATGTGAAGAATTTGTTAGATTCTTGGTCTTTGCCTGAAGAAGGTAGATGGCTTACTTGACTTCAGGTGTCTAATAGTAAACTGGGAAATGCACCACTAGTAAAAAGGAAGGAGGAAAGTTAGCTAGAGAGGCTAAATCACCCTTTCCCCAAGGAAAAAGGAAGAACCACACGGTCTCAGGCATAAAATAGCCTATTTCCAAATGCCAAGCACATGTGAAAATCTCAAGTCAACTTAGTTTTTCTGTAGCTAAAACTTAGATACCACAGTGCAGTGTAAGGTGCTCTCAGAATTCTCCTTGTGCTTTTTGGAGGATCTGCTTGTTTGAATTTGTTTGAAGTGCTTTTTTATAGTGAAACCTCTTTTAATCTTGCCTTTCCTCCACATTCCTCAGGTATTTCAGAAAGTGCCGAGTAGCTAATGTCCCTATATTGTAAAGTAAGTAGAAAACATAGTTAGTGTTTGAGGAACTCAGAGAGCAAAGAATGACTTACTTATATTTACTGGACCCTCTTACGAAGACGTCAAGCAAGTTTTAGACCAAAAAGTCTTGATTCTACCTACAGCCCATCTATTTCGCTGGCTTTTTGCACAGCAGCACATTTTGATTGCTGTTTTCTTTTATAGTTTCATAGTGAATGGTCATACCCTCGCAGTGACTGGAGACCCAACACATATACATTGGCTTAATATTTCTGATCATCTATGTGGAATTGCCCTATGGTTTTAATATGGTGAAAGTAATGAAATTGAACATTTTTACATCTTGGGTAATGTGTGGATATAACCCCTTTAAAGTGGAATAGTTTGTTTTGACAGGATATGTGCAATTATTATACTCAGGATACAAGACATTTTCTTTATAATGAATTTTCAGCTTTTATAATATTTTTATAAATATTAGCGATTATTACTACTTCTTCGGTTGGCACTTGGGATTGACCTAAGTATATATTCTCAACTGCTGAGTCACATCCTCAGCCCTTAATAAAGATTTCTTGTGTATAAAATAAATAGCTGAGAAGAGAGGAAATATTTCTAATATGAAAATTATCTGTCTAATGGATAATAAGTAGAATAGGAAGAATAAGAGAAACCCAAATTCTAATGAACATCATTAGGCTAATGTCAAAGCTGAAAAATAACAATGTGTCAAAGGTTTATTTATTTATTTAGTACAGAGTCTCTATATGCAGCTCAGACTCATAGTGATTCTCCTGTCTCAGCCTCCCCAGCACTGGGATCATAGGTGTGCACAACCATACCCAGTTTCAGCATGGCCAGCACAGCATGGTATGCTCTTCAGGGATCGAATCTGGGTCTTTATGCTTGCCAGGCAGGCATGTAGACCACTGACCTATCTCTCTGGCCTAAAACATTTTTTTTTAAAAATAAATTAAGTGTTAAGTTTCAGTAGGGGACAATTTGAAAATCTGAAGTGATGCTTTGATTAACATGAACATTGCACAAAAAGCCTTCAGTGGTTTTTGCTGTATATTCTGTAGCAAGATAATATTTAGGATTAATAAAAGATCAAAATAATTTCCCCCGAAAGATTGGAGAAAAAATTCTACTGTAAATTGATGGCCATTAATTCTCTTGCATTTCAAGTCTTGTAACTGATTTTTTGCTCTGGTTTTACTTTTCACATGACATCAGTCATAGATAAATCAACACAAAGATGACTTAAAAAGTAATTTCAAGACACCGTGGGATGTGAGAAGTTTAGACGGAAAGGAATTCACATCATGTTTATAGCATTATGTTCTGTCACTGGTGTAAAAACAAGCCAAATATAAAAAGCATTATCATTATTCTGCACAACTTTTTAAAAATTCCCTTAAAATAGAACCTGCACAAGATACAGAATAACTTCTCATTGAACTGTGAGATATACTTTGAAGCCAAATGTAATGATATCTAAGTAGAAGAATGTTGTATAAAAGGTAGAAAGAATTATTTAGTTATGAGTTGTAGATACTTTATTGTGGAAAAGGAAGTTTACAAAAGGGAATTTGGCCCTTATTCACCTTCAAATATTGAGTAACTAGAAGACTTAGACTGTTAGGTTCAGGGATTTATCTGTAAGGATGTTCAAATTTGCCAACAAACTCAAAAAATATTGTGTTTAAATTTTAAAAATATGAATTTAGTGATCATAAAATTTACTGTGTAGTGTATTTGTATGTAACATTGTCATTAGTGAGTTTTCACCTGTAATAAAAAGGCACTAAATCTTTTAAACTGATACAACCCCAGTCCCACATGTCTTTGTTTTGTTTTGTTTTGTTTGCTTTGAGAATTGAATCCAGGCCCTTTTGTTTATTTTGAGAGAATATAGTTTTTCCTGGGCTGGTCTTTGAATTACTGTTTTCCTGTGTCGGTCGCCCAGATTACTAGGATTGCAGGCATACACCTATGTCTTCTTGATAAATAGTTGTGAAAGTGTGTCATAGTTTCAAGCTGATGTAAATCCAGGTTCTGCCGCTTACTGATTTGGTACTCTTCATTTCTAAATTGCTCCGCCTTTAATATGTTGATGATTACTACTTGGATGGGTAAGAGAAGCAAATGAGCCAGGTATTTTTTTATCTCATCTGGCACTGAAGAAAAGTAAAAATATGGATGATTAACAGTGGTGATAACTTCCATAAGGTTCTGTTTTTTATTTCTAAAATATCCTTTCCTACAGAATACTTCAAATGTAATTTGTATATGTAGGAAGCTCAGTGGTAGAGTGCTTGAGAGAGAAAGGGAAATCTTTGAAAATAATTTGTTTAGAACTCTAAATTCTACTGAATTTGATGTTTTTCTACATACTGACTATAATTAATAAATGGAGCTTTTTATTTTCCATAATATCCTCACCCTTTGAAATATTGATAGTAAGGGGCTGGGGAGATAGCTCTGTGGCACAAGTTCCTGCCTGACAAGTTCAAGGTCATGAGTTCGAACCCCAGTCCTGCAAAAAAAAAAAAAAAAAAAAAGTTATTAAAATATTGATAGTAAATGAATATAGTCTCATCTCACATTTGTATTTCCTAGTTGATATACATATTGGCCATTTCAAGTTTCAGTTCAATCCCTTTACATCCATTCATTAAAAATCTTTATTTGGAAGCTAGTCGGAGTTCTGATTACCAGAGTTCGTCCTGCAGAGAAACCCTCTTTGTAGATGTGGCTCCTCTGATCAGCTCTACCTGATCACCAGTAAGTGGTCTTCCAGAGTGGTCTTAGAGTGGAGGAGAGGGCTGACTGAAATCACTTGGAGATGAGAGGCGCATTTTCCTTACTTTGTTTTGGCTCTCTTTGCAACACAGGAAGTACTTTGCAGCAAACTTTTGAAGTTTAGGCTTGACTGTTTACATTCTTTTCAATTAACTCTTGCTTAAGCTCCAAATTCTTGGTTAGAAGGTGCTTTTTCTAAACAGTTCTAAGAAGCAAACCCTAACCTCTTTGTTTCTATGTTTTTACTGTATTCATTCAGATTTCCTCTCCCTATTTCCCATCTCCTTTTCCACCATGGAGTGATTTAATGAACTGCTGTTATTAAGTGACTTTTGAAGGTCAGTAAAATAACCTAACTTGGATGGCACTCCTTTTTCTGCTCAGTAAAACTGAGGATACGAAGATACTGTATAAAATTCTTAACTTTTAAAATATGATACCACTTTTTCTAAGGAACTTTCTCTGTTCATGTGTGAAAACCATAATCAAGATTTATCTTTCATCATCTTCTTGAAATTTAACTTAAATTAACATTTTTGGGCCAAATAGCTCAGTGGATTAAAGGGCTCAGGTATTCGATCCCCCCCACCCCACCCAGTGCTGTGCGGTGCCTTGCCCCGCCCCACCCCGCCCCACCCCCTGGGGTGCTGAGAGGACAACTGAGACTGGGCGTGGTGATGCTCACCTATAATCCCAGCTCTTGAGCATCACCTCAGATCACTGAGTGGGATCTAGTAGTGAGACCCTGAACACCCTATAGTCCCTTTCCTAAAATACAAGGAAATTAAAACAATATTTCCTAAACTTTTTGGTCCATACAGTGTGGGATTCTGCACTTTTCCTTTCAGTTTTGGGGGATTTAATTGCTAAAAAGTTGGGAAGCAGAAATAGGACTGTGAAAATGTATTTGGAGACCCATTGTGGTCTCCTGGTATCTTTGACTGGGAAGCCTTTTTTTCAAAAGGCTTTTGGAATGTTTCGGCATCTGTCATTTCTCAGTTGTAGAATTTGTTCATGTCAGTACTGCTACTCTTGCCTTTTTCCAGCTATGTCAACCCTAATAAAAGCTCCAAGTAAGTTTTGTAGAATGACCCTTAAAGCATATACGGTCCTTGCTGGGCACAGCAGCGCACATCTGTTATCCCAGCACTCAGGAGGCTGAGGCAGGAAGATCATTGTGAGTTTAAGAAGAGCTAGGGCTACAAAATGAGCTTAAGGGCAGCCTGAACTGCGTAACAGGACTGTCTTGGTTACTTTTCTCTTGTTGCTGGGACAAAATATCCGACACCCAAAAGTAATGAAGGAAAGGTTTGTTTAGCTCACAGTGGAGATTTCATTCCATACTCCGCTGGCTCCAAAGCTGAATGACACATGGCAGAGGGCAGGAGTTAATGGCGGCCAGAGACAGCAAAGAGCAAGAGCATAAAGGGGGAACAGTGGCTGCAGCAGCTAGCAAGCCTTTTCTCCTTTTTATGTTGTATGCAGAGAAGCACCCCAGGGCATGTTAGCATCTATACCCAAATCCCAGCGTTAAATCGTGAATTAATCACAAACTCTAGAAGCCCACCTCAGTGACTGCATGCAGCTTTGGGGGGACAATTATACACAGAGACCTTTTCTCAAAGACTGAATATGCAGAAAATCAAGACCGTCCTGAAATGACCTAATGTGTATCATATATCCCCCCCCCTCCCCCCCAAACTGGGGATTGAGCTCAGGCCCTTGTACTTGCCAGGCAAGTACTTATTCTGCTGAGCTACCTCCCTAGCCCTCTAATGTGCGCTTCTGCTGATGCTGGAAAAACACGTTAAATGCATGTTAGCCTGCCTACCTTACAGGTAGAACTTATTTTTTATACGCTTTTCAGCACAGACACAGATCCATTTGGTTTTTTGTAATTCTTAGTCTGTATATCTTTAATGCTTAAAGAACATTCCTAGGTTTACTATCCATTATTTTATTTTGCTGAGTACAAATGTAATACACGCTAGATGCAAGACCACTTAAATCTTTTCAGTGATTAGAAGATACAATAATTTTTTCCATAAAAAGACACCAGCATTGAAAACATTACTCTAGATACCAATGAACATTTTTACAATTGGGAGTGAAGTTATTAATTCAGCATCTCTTCTCAGTTAATACTAGGTTATTTGGCCAGGTACCAGGGCATGTCTATAATCCCAGCTTTTCTGAGGCTGAGGTAGGAGGACCACCTCAAGTTTGAAGCCAGCCTGAAATAAGAGCAAGACCCTGTCTCAAAATAAAGAAAAATGCTAGGCTTTGTGCTTTACACAAACTATATGAGAGCATATGTAGTTTAAGAAAAAGGATACTTTCAACTAGAGATATAAAGTATTCTTAAAGTTGTAGTTAACAGTGAATTTGCACATAAGATACCCTTGAATTTTTTTCAAATTCAGTAAGTGAAAAGGGCATATGTTTTCTAGCTTTTCCTGGTTTAGCAACATAAACTGGCTAAGAACAAGATTGTGATTAAAATATGTACTCTGGGCTTTACACAGTAAATCACACAATCTGGTCAAGCTGACACCATGGTTTACAGCCTGCATTTCTTTAGGCTGCTACACATTTCTGAAATTTCTGTTGTGAAGAGGGGTCGGTTGAGTATAGAGAAGTTCTTGGTTAAAGAGATCTTTGTTGATTTCCCAAGGAACTTCCATCACAATTCTGAGCTTTATGTGATATGCAGGATCTTGGACCAACATCAGACAAGTGTGTTTTTTTTCATAGGTTTTTTTCCCACACCATTGTCCAAATCTTTTTATAGTCAAAGTTTAACTAAATTGAAAATTACAGTGTTGGGCTCCCACCCCAGTCCCCACCCCACCCTGCAGTGGGATCAGATGCACAGCTCCCTGACTGCTGGTGCAGGTACACTGCCACTGGGTGAGAGGTAGTCCTGTTCATGTAAGTGCAAGTAGCAGGAGGAAAAGGCATTTGTGCAAAGGGGAAAGAGGAACTCCTTTGGGGGTGTGGAAGTGCATCACCTCAATAGGGAGATGTAAACAGACGAGGCTGTGAGAAGTGTAAGACGCAGGGGAGTGGTAGAAGTCCCACCCATGTTTGGTATTTGTTATTAAGATTTCCAAGATATATGTTTATTGCTACCCCAGATCATTTGACCCCTGTTTACCTTAAGAGTTCAGTAGAAATGTTAACACCAGTATTGCTGATGTGAAGAGTACTATCTGCACCTTGGCCTATGTTTCTTTCCGTGTAATATTATCTGTTTCAAAGTGTCACTGTGAAACATTGCTTTAATGGATAACTGACTGTATTTGGCTTGGAGACAGCCCCTTCCTATCATTGTCAGTGTCTGGGTCTTTCAATCATTCTTTTCAGGATAGTTTGAGAACATAGAGGCAGAAGTTCAAATAATCATGCCCTCTCACCCTTTGAAAAGTAAACTCTGCTTGACTCTGATTCTGTTGACATGTTAAAAGATTGAGTTTATAGCTTCTTCAAAGGCCCTGTCATGACTTTATAGTCATCCTATACAAAGCAGATTCTCCTCAGGCATGGTTATGTACACAGAGATGGCTGGCTAACAACACGTAAATGTGCTTTAGTGGAAAAGAAATTAATTTAGCTGTGGTGCACAGTGCAGTCTGACAGAGGATCAGATACCTCCAGTGTCGGTCTGCCTAGTTCTCTCCAAAGAATCCAGTGTCTGCAGTTACCAACCAGACCCCCAGGAAGTGCTCAGACTGTGTGGACGAACAGAAATGGATCAGAGAAGCAGGATGCACTTAGCTCTGTATTGGAAGAGGTAAAACCATGAAGTTACCATGTTGGACCGCAGCTTCAAAGTCCTGCTATGGCCTCTCATTTGGAGCACTTTCAGAGCCGAGCAGCGCTTGAGCGACAGAGGAGCAGCTCTAAAAAGGAAAGAGAAAACCCTGTCATTTCATATTTGGAGGAAAGAGTAACTCTTGACCACTAAGCACTAAATCACAGGGATTGCTGTTCATCATGGGCCACATATTAATCTGTTTATGTGAGCTCATTTAACTTCAGTCAACTTGAAAAGGTTGGACTTTTTTGCATTCCATTTTATGAATGAGGAATCCAGAGTACAGACAGAACAGTTAAACCACATATCCTGATCAGCAGTGGAGATAGTATGAATCTAGGCAATCAGACTGCAGAGCCTGTACTCCTAATTCACAGCGTAAGGCTCTTACTGCAGAGGCTGCACAGAATTGTTTGTAATCCTGGATGAGTGTCTCTTCATCTCTTTTGTAATTGTCAGGCAGTGGATAGCTATAGAGAACTAGCTTTCTCACTATACCTACGGATAAGGGGAAGGGACACCAATCAGTCAAGACCATTGTCTCCAAGGTTTTATTTTGCGTTTTTAAGTTCTTCGGTGCAGGGAGCAGTGAGGTATTCCCCATTCTGTTGTTGGGCTTTTGATCCTAGGAGTCTGGCTTCGTGTTGAAGAGAATGTGAGTCTGAATGCTGCAGTCTCTTCACATGAATGAACACAAAGCCAAGGATGCATTACATTGAAGGAGATGACCTCACCAGCAGGAAATGCTGTTAAGACCCCCTGTATTCCAGACCCAGGACAGTTAGCAAAAGGTGATCATACTTTTCCATCATGGCCTAACTAGTTCTACTGTAACTCTTATAAACTTTACCTTCTTGGTAGTAGTAGTAGTATTCAAAGTGAAAGTTGGGCATGGCAGTGCTCATCTGTAATCTCAATACGGAGGTGGCTGATGCAGGAAGATCCTTGCCAGTTCAAGACCAACCTGGGTTACAAAGTGAGCTCAAGACCAGCCTGTACTGCATAGCAAGAGCTTGTCTCAGAAAGCCCCCACCCCTCCCCTCGCAAAAAAAAAAAGAAAAAAGAAAAAAGAAGCAGTGAAATTACAAATGCTTAAAGTTAAGCATATACTCATAGAGGGCTGGGGAGATAGCTTGGCAGTTGAAATGCCTGCGTGGCCGGCACAAGGACCTGTGTTCGATCTCTAGTAGTACCACATGCCATGCCAGTCACCCAGAACCGCATGCATGCCATACTGGCCATGGAAATGTAGAAACAGTCTAGACTAGACATGGAATATTACTTTCTGTGAGTAAAGTCTTCTGAACTGAAAAAGATAAATTTTTAGTTTTTCTAATGGAAAACCTATTAAAAAAATGCAGATTTCTTTTTCTTTCAAGGAATTAAAAACAAGAATAAAGGTATAGAAGGTATATAGCAGCCTAATGCTTCCCATTTTAAGAAATTGTACCTGGGCTCAAAACCCAGTGTCAGCCTAGACCCTGTGACCTCACAACCACTTACACCATGGAAACTCTAAATTGGTCTCTGTCTTGATGTATAATGTGTTTTGCTATGGGAGAGTGACACACACTTTTACATAAGTCTGACTCAGGGAAGGAAGGCTGTTAACGTTAAATCAGTTTATTGTAAGGTGAAGCCAGGACAAGCACTCAGAGGTAGTTGGATTAAGAAAAAGAACAAGATGTAATTCATCCGATCCAGTTTCTCAGCAGTCAGTGATCCAGTGGCACGAGCTGTTGTATTAACAGTCTGGATGTTTCTGCAAACAGTGTCCTTATTTAGGAAAAGTATGAGATAGGGCTTATTACATCTCATGGATTCTTCAGTTCATTCTCCACGGCAGCCCACATCTCCCCAAGTTTCAGCTCAGTGGATACTGAACAGTAGCCTGGATTAGTGCTATCTGAACACGATGTTGTCTGTGTGTGTGTGTCTGTGTCTGTGTCTGTGTCTGTGTCTGTGTCTGTGTCTGTGTCTGTGTCTGTGTCTGTGTCTGTCTGTCTTGTCTTGTCTTGTCTTGTCTTGTCTGTCTGTCTGTCTATCTATCTATCTATCTATCTATCTATCTATCTATCTATCTATCTATCTATCTATCTATCTATCAATTTTGTGGTACCAGAGCACTTGTCAGGCAGGTGCTTATGCCACTGAGCTATCTCCAGGCCCTTGATGTAGTCTTTATGGAACAAAAGAACTTCCCCAAAGTGTAAAGTACTTATGTAGCCTTTCACCAGATCAAGGAAGTTACAAAATTGAGTTTGGATATGGATCCTACCAGTGATTACTTGGTCTGTTCTAGGTCTAAATTTCTTCATCTATACTAGAGAAGCTGAGCAGGTGCTGCACCCTCTGTGGGACTGCCCTGCCCTTGCCTCTCTGATCTCAAGTACTATAGCAGCCCCCAGGCACCCTTCCTGCATTTCCACGTGGGCCTAAGGGTTGGGAGGGAAGCAGTGAAACAATTAGCGCTTAGGAGGATAGGAGCCGCCCCCCACCCCCGCCATCCACGGCATTCCCCATCCAGCATTTTTCAGTTATATTCAGTGTTTTATTTTTTAAAACAATGTGACACAATGATGCCCATAAATTGATAAATTGTAGGAATTTCTAGCTTGTATTTATGAATACCGAGAATGAATTTTTGAAGTTGTGGGAATAATTTTTTTCGTTTTATTCTTCTTGTCAAATTATTTTATTTATATTACATGTTTTCCAGTTTTTTCTTTAACTTAATAGCATACTGCTGCCTCTGAGTGAATCTTACCCACTCCAGTGTAATTGATTATCCAGATGGAGGTTTGGGCTTTAGTCAGGGCTGCGACTGAATCAAACAATTGTTTCCACAGGCTCCTGGGAAGGCATTTGTATATACCTTGCTGGAGTCTGTTTCTAATCTGGCTGAGTGTTTTATGGTGCCTGTAGAGTAGTAAGCTGATAATAATTCTAAAAAAAAATTTAAAAAACTTGAATCCTGTGACACGTCAGAATTTCTCTAAAGTACACATTTATCTCCTGGTTTTTTATTGAAATGATGTATCATAACTTTTAGAAAACAGTTTATATTTCTACTTTTTTTTTAATTTTTAAAAGACAAAAGTCAAATCCTATTTAGACTGTTACATATTGTGATCCTCTAGGATATTTCCTTGCCTTGTGGCAAAACATCTTTGAAAATAAGATAACTTTTACTCTTAGGCATCTTTATAAAATGTTTTAAAATATACTCATGTAGAGAAATGCAAGCCAAAACCACAATGGAGTGGTTTCACACCTGGTGACGTAGTAAAATAAGGCAGAAACAAAAATTTGGATGTGGACAAACTGGGGTGCTGCCAGACATGGTGATGCACACATGTAATCCCAACAGTCTGAAAGCTGAGGCAGGAGGATCTTGGAGTATTTGAGGGCAGCTTGGACTATGTAGCAAAAAGAAAAGAAAAATTATTCTCTTCAGTTATACACGTAATTCTTAAAAGTTAGCAGAAATGCCCTATGATCCAGCAGTTCCACACCAGAGAGTTGAAAACATATATTCAACTAAAAAATTGCATGAGTGTTTGTGGCAGTCTTTCTCGTGGTTGCCAAGAAGTTGAACAACACAGTACCTGTTCACTGACAAAAGAATGAACGAAACGTGGTTTATCCGCAGAGGACTATGTACTGCTTCATATGACGAAGGTGAAGCTAATCAGAGATGACTACTGTCACGCGGGTCCATCTATCTGAAGTGTGTCATACATGAAAGCAGATTCATAGGAAGTGGGAGCAGACTAATGTTTCTTGGGGGGAAACGCTGAAGAGGGAGAAAGGAGGATTTTTTTTTTTTTTTTTTTTGGTGCTTATGCTACTGGGCTATCTCCCTGGCCTATCTGGTTTTTTTTTTGTTTTAAAAATTTTATTTATTTATTTAATGGCCCGTTCAGCCTGCCCTGGGGGTGTGGCTGGCGCACCATGTGGTGCCAGGGACCAAACTGCAGACTGTGCTGTTGCCTGAGCTTGCCTAAGCAGGCACTTCAGACTGCTGAGCTATCTTGCTGGTGAAATGAGGATTGTTAATAGGTACAGAATTTCTGTTGGAAGTCACAAAAGCAATATAGTAGTTGATGGTGTACCACTCTACTAAAAAGCACTGAAACATAACTGTTTCAAACTTTTACTTTTGTTAGTGTATGTTTGTAATGCATAGTGAATCCATTCATTTTAGAGATTTGGTGCTGTGTACAGCACACCTTAAATGCTTTCTCCACCCCTGTCTAGCCTTCTTTCTCAGTCTGTTGGTCTCTTCCCCAATCTCTTCTAGTATTCATTATTCATGCTCTGGGTTCTGACATGAGAGAACTCATGTAATATTTAAACTTGTGTGGCTCATTCATTTCACTTGAAATCATGGTCTGCAGGTGCATCCATTTTGCTATCATTGACTCATTTATCTCTTTTTATTAGCAGAGTACTATTCCATTGTGTTTAAATATCACACTTTATCCATTCATTTCTTGATGGACATATAGGTTATTTCTAAAAATTAGCTATTAACAATTGTACTGCCACATTGTAATATGATGTGTTTAACTCATTTGAGAAGATACCTAGCAGTTACATAAGTGGATCAAGTGTGATTTCTAGCTTTACCTTTTCTAGGAATTTTCATAGTTGATTTACACAGTGGTTGTCGTACTTTGCAGTCCCACCAACAAACAGTGTAGAAGTGTTGTTCCTTCTTCTTCATGTCCTCTTTAGCACTTGCTACTTGACTTTTTGATAGCCATAAGATGGAATCAGTGTGGTTTTGATTTGCATTTCTCTAATGACCAGAGATGTTAAGCATTCTTTCCTTGTTTTTATTGGTTATTGGTGCTTGTTGAGAAGTGGCTATTCATTTCAGCTGCCCATTTCTTACTTGGGTCTTTTATGTTGGGAGGAATCTAGTTTTCTTGATGTCTTTGTTTTTGATATTAGTTCTCTGTTTGAGGAGTAGTTAGCAAGAAATAATTTTCCCTTTTTATAGGTTTTTACACTCCGTTGGTTGTTTCCTTGACTGAAAAAGCTCATTAAGTTGATTTCTCATGTTGTTAGTTTCTCTGCAGTTGGGATTTGCTCAGAAAGTCTTTGGCTAGCCTGTCTTGAAGGGTTTACCTATTTTATCTTCGAGCAGAATGAATGTCTCCTTTGATGTTTAGTTTTTTGATCAGTTTTGATTTTATTTTAGTACATAGTGAGATATATCTAGATTCTATCTTCTGCATGGTATAGCCAATTTTCTCATCACCATTTGTTAAAGAGGCTATCTTTAGTGTATGTTTCTGGCTTTTTTGTTTTTATTTAACTTTATTTATTTATATTGTGTTGTCTGTCGTCTACTA